>JBBPCY010072643.1:0-10878 GCA_037974405.1 Brachyalestes nurse
TATGATGATTTCATGTGCTTTGTTGACAAGATGTATGTGCAAGGTGGTGTAACTTAAGTTAATAAGAGTTGGGCTAAAAGTCAGTCTGTCTCTCTCTGTCTCTCAAGGTTGACAATAAAAAGGGAGGGGCTTCCAAATAATTATGATCAGCCCTTTATCCAAAATATGTGTCCAATCGCAGTTGTACTGTAAGCACTTTGGGTTCCCGATGAAGCACTATATTAATATTATTATTATTATTATTATTATACTATCTAATTATTTTTGTCTTCTCTAGATGCTACATTGAAGAAGTGGCCGGCAGCCACCCGAGGGCAGATAGGCACATCTATCAATTCAAAGCTCACGGAGCTGAGAAGATCCTTAAAATAATTTTTTTTCTTTCTGTTCAGTTTTTTGTGTTATTTTTGTTCTTGTACTATATTTTTGTTCTTTTACTATTTGATTGTTCTTAAGAAAATAAAAAAAATAAATTTCTACATTTTGGGCTTTTATTTATGTTGTCTAGCAGCTATGGATTTTAATAATTTTACTGATATATAGGTAAACATATAGGTGAACATATATGTGCATATATGCACACATATATACATGCATATATGTACCTATATAGGTACATGTATGCACGTATATATGTACGCATATATGTGCATATATGTACATATATGTACATGTAATATAGGAAAACGGCCAATTTTATATATGTGACATATATTAAAAACCTATATCAAAACCTATATTACAACATATATGTTTATATAGGTTATTTCCATGTGGGTATTGAGGCTAGGCCCCTCACTAGCCTCAACAGGCCTCTCACTAGCCTCTCTAGCTTCTAGAAGCCCCTCTCTAGCCTCACTAGCTTCCATGGGCCCCTCGTTAGCCTCACTAGGCCCTTCGCTAGCCTCGCTAGCTTCTAGAAGCCCCTCTCTAGCCTTGCTAGCTTCCCTAGGACCCTGGTAAGCCCAGCCCTGGCCCCCGATCTACAGTCTAGCCCCGCATTAGCGGCTAACTGGCTAAGGGGCTGGGCTAATGGTTTTAACACCTCTGCTAAAGAGCCTAATGTGTCCTCTAAAGGGCCTAATAAGTCTACTGGCTCTGGGGATTCTGTCTTCTCCTCAACTCTAACCACAGCAATGCAAACTGACTATTGTAAATGAAGCCGGGGGGCAGGCGTGGGAGGCGTGAGTCGCCTGGGTGCGGGACCAGGAGGCTGAGACTGGCTTAGGAAGCTGCAGTGGGCAAGGCGCCGGCACAGGAGGCTGCCGCAGGCATGGAGTCGGCACAGGAGGCCGATGCAGGCGATCGGATGGTCGGCTACGTCTCTTTCACGCGGATCTCCCACCTCGCCTATCGATGAGCCAAAGCGGGAGCTCCTCCAGGGTTGAGTCAGGGACGAGGGGGTCTACGATCTGCTCTGGTTCGATGATCAGGGATCATCGTCTTCCAACTCTCCGCCACACAGCAGCTCGGGGTTTAAAAACTGGCTCTTCCTCACTGGCTCACCTCCGAACTGGATCCAGTCTGCCTCACTCCAGACCAACTCCTTTTCACTCCCTTGCAGCAGGGTGACAGTCGTGGCCCCAAAAAAAAGTTCCTTCTGGAGCGGCTCTACTTCTGCTGGCTCTCTGCCCTCTGTTTGTACGGTCGGTCCATCTGTCATGTTTCCCTTCTCCCGAATAAGGCCGGGAGCACAAGTCGACATCCATTAGATTCGTTTACTTTCTTTATTCTTTCAAAAACACAAAATAAAAGGCACAAGGGCCAAAATGGACTTTCCAACAAAGCAAAACTGAGAACTCTACAATACAGCCAAGGATGATGGTGGACCAACAACACAGGTCGGTCCCAACAGAACAATAAACAAACTCAGTCACTCAACATAAACTCAACACAGCTGTAACTAAACCACACTGTGAACCCTGTCAAAATAAAAGATGCAAAAGCCCCAAAACAATAACTGCCTCTAGCGGCCAGTCCTATTACCCATACCCAGACCTGAAATCAACAGGGCGGAGATTTCCCAACATGGCTATACTATAAATTTGTAAGCAAGGGGTGGTTTGTTGATGAGAAGATCGTCGCCCGAGGGTAGTATCGGAGGCTTGTTTGGTGCTCTTTCAAAACTGTAGCTCTGAATGACACAAGGTCCACATCTGAGGCATAATATATAGGCATAGGTGGCTTTTGAGTTGTCACCTTTATTAATATAAAGTGTTTTATAATATTTATAAGTGCCTTTCATGACTCTCAAGGTCACTTTACAAAAGTTATCCAGAAAGAGAAGTTAAATAATAGATTAATTAAATTAGTCATAGATTAAGTCAATTATAATTACAAAGAAATGTTTAGACACAACTGTTATTATATGTGAAATGCATTATAACACAGGTCAACAAAAACAGAAACAGAAACCACAACACACGTTTCTAAAGTAGTCTTTGAGATTTTCAAGGGAGACCTCCATAAAATTAATTAAACTTCACAGAAGCTCTCAAGACATGTGAATGCCGGTGTATTCTCTGAAAATGTTTTTTTCATTTCCTGTAAAAAGGGTGATATTTTTAGATACCTCATGTTGTAATAACTTTAAATGAAAATAAGGTAATTTATTGATCAATTCAATAAATATTCATGAAGCGAACATTGATCAAAATGTAATTTTGAGAGATCGTGAATCTAATACAGAATAATATTTTGTCATGTTTTAGGTAAAACACATTTGTTTGACACACCTGTGTTGGATGAAAGGCAACAAGAATATTCTAATCTGCACTGTCTGCTCAATGGTGTGATTAATTTAATGCAATTTCACTGGTGATGGCAAAATGCAGTAGCAACACTTTCCTTGAAACCACACCGAAAAAGGATATACCATTTAATTTTTTATTTAACTGTGAAGTTGAGTTCACAGTCTATATCCTTTCAGGTATTTTAAAAACAAGGGAATGGAAAACCAAATGCAAAACACACTAGTTGACATCCCTGCCCTCTGCTGGGCAGGTGAGGCACACCCACAAAAAACATGAACATCTCTTGTCAGACATCTGATGTCGTTTGCCACTGTAAAATTTTCTGTTGGTATTAATAGTGTTGTCTTCACTTAACCAGCTGAAGGCAGGGGTGTCAAGTACTTTTACTCAGGAAGCCTGAAGTGCCTTCTAACCTTCGGTGGACACCTGGTCTAGTATACGTTTCATTTAAAAAAAATAAACCTAAGTGTCTGGCCTGCCAGTCAGGTTAACTTTTCAGGATTCGCAGTCAACAGTAAAATTCATTTTCTATACTTACAAACGTCCACAATGGAGATCTATATCTCATAAAATATACAAAATATGCTTTATTCAAATGCTTTATTCAATATCTCAAGTAATTTGAGTCATGATATGCTGTAAATAGCGAAATATGATATACAGTCAGATGCAAAGGTTTGTGCACTCCTGGTCAAATTACATGGTTAAAAAAATTTAAATGAATTTTATTTATTTAATTTATGTAGAGATGTCCAGTGTCCTATAGGGACCTTCCAGTAGGATCTATTCCTATTGGGGCTTTCCCTTTGAAAATCAACAAAAAAACAGTCATTTTCCCAGGGTGTTCAAACTCTCTAGTATTGCAGCCATTACAAAATAAATTGCTGATCATTAGTGATGAGTGCGTACATGTTTTAAAGCTACTGAACATTCAGTATAATGACTTCAAGAGCAGGAGTGAATGGAAAACTGCTTGATGATCTGCTCTCCTCCCTGTGACACAGTTCCATCCTGTAACAGAGGAAAGATGTTCCAACTCCATCACAAATTTTCCACTGGTTTTGATAGTGCTATTGGTTTAAAGTGGAATAAACAGGATTTAATGGGTCATTCACCATTAGAGAAAGAGTTGGCCAAAATGGGGAAAATGAATTCAGTCACTTAATACCATGTGCAGTTATCATGTGACATTTTTTAAATAGGCACTGAATCACTTCACTTTGTACAATATCTTATGGGAAATAGTCTTAATGTGCAAAATCACTATTTATGTCCATGTTACTTTTTATTCCTTAATATTACTACTAGTGCAATAACGTAAATTATTTGTCCCAAGCATTTCTGTATACAGCAAAGTGTATTTTCGTGTTCAGCCTTTTTCTACAGCTGTTTTATTTCGATTATTTACATTGTGTCTTCGCAGTCATTAAATAACCAATTTCATCTGGGATCAATACAATTTTCTGATTCTGTTTCTGATTCTATCAGTTAATATTACTGATATAATAAGAGTATAAATATATCAGGTAATATTACCATCCTGTCTCATATACCGCTCTAAATTATATATTTTCAGCTGCAATATCTAGTTTGCTAAAACATTTTCTCCATCTTCCGTCCTTGATTTTGCCTTTCAAGGAACTAATTAGACACAACAGACAATGGGTTTATGGACACGGGACTAACACAAGGCATTTGGATATTTGCAAAACCTGATATTTAGGTATTATTATTATTATTATTATTATTATTATTATTATCATCACTATTCTTATTATTAACTGCTTTCAAGACTCCTGGCGACCACAGTGAGACTGTTCCTCTAGGACCACCTGTCTACTCTTTGGGTTCCCAGCCATCTTAATGGTGATTTCATGATACTTCTGATACATCTATATATCAGTTCTGAGCATAACTGTCTTTTCCAATGAACTGGGTCTTCTCATGATATGCCCACTATAACAGCTTCAGTGCTTTACATTTCATAACCTGCGCTCAACACACACATCCCATTAGGACAGAGAGTAGAAATAGTAACATAATGGTGTTTCGAAAGTGTGAATGGAGTTATTAAATGATGTATAGCTTTAATGCAGTGGACACTAGTTTTACCCACCAAGGTACATTTCAGATTAAATCTTTGTACCTTAATCGCAGCAGAAGAAACGAACGTCGTTGAGAGCCGTGTCATCACCCATCCCTTGTGGTCCTTCTACCTTTGTCTGGATGCCACAAATCCCCTGTCCTTCACATGAGTTACTCCAAGAGCCCCATTCACCCCAGGGTGTGCCATTACCAACAAGCTCCTCCCCGTCTCCACTGCATTTGAACCTGGTGAGGATTCAGCATTCAAGTAATTATGAAGCATCACTTAAAAAGCCATTAACTATGTAACTATAATAATTATGCAGTCAACAAACAAACATCCACAAATCTACCAAATCAAGAACAGTACTTTATGTTGTTTGCAGCTGTGTCATCGTCCCATCCCTGGGAGGGTTCCACAGCAAGCTGAAAGCTCATCAACATCCCAGACTTACACCATATTGGCTTTGTGATTACACCCCAGCTGGTGAAGGAGCACACATGGACAGAGTTACATCACCAAACAGAGAAACCAGACCCTTTACAGCGTGTCTTCATATTAATAAAAGAAAAAACAAAATTGCAGAAAATTTTACAAAAGTTAGATCCTTTTGTAAAATGACAATTTTCTACCATTAAAGGGCAGGTCAAGGGTTCCCCTGTGTAAAGTAGATACGTACGGAGTAGCATAAAGTTACCAATTGTTTTTTAAATGCTTTTTCTCTGCCCCATACCATCTGTGGTAATTGCACTTATTTGGTATTCTTGGACTTAAATGACAGTAATGAATTCCAGGCTATATTCCTCACCTCCCTACAGCAGAATGTATTGTGGTGTAGTCCTCATAAGGCCCTGAAGTACCTGCGTACGTGTTAACGCAGTATAGGATGATTCCATTCAAGGCAGATTCATCACTAGTTGTCGGGTATTCCACCTAAAAGCACATCAGTCTTTACTTTAGGGAAATGCACTATTTAATCATTCATCTTTATAATTTATTTAAATAAGTAAAACAATTTTTACCTTAAGACTGAAACCTGCAGCGTAGGAGCCTGTTGGACACGTTTGCTTCTGGCCCCATGTACCCCAGGGTCCACCATTATGAACAGTCAGTTTTGACAAAAAGGGTATGTAGATGTCTCGCTTCACCCTGTTTTCCCATGCATAGGAGCTCACAGAGGCTAGAAACAGAATGACTGTAACACAAGCTTGCTGATGCATCATCGCTGCCTTGCTGGTCTGTAAAATAGAAGTTCTCCTTGTACCACCAGTTTCTCTGGGTCTAGAAAGGCTGGATGAAGAGCCGCCCAAAGCCTGAACTGATTTATATTTGTTCTTGAATCTGCCAACTCAGACCATAACCCACGCTTCCTCTGTGTAGTTTCCCTTTTTTTTGTTGATTTCTAAAAAGCCTTGTTTTTAACATTTTCAATCCATACAAGCGATTTTCATGACAGTGCAACATGCAGTTCTCCAATTTCATGGCTTACACTTTAAAAACAGCTAAAGATAATCCAGCAGAGTCCATAATATAGCTGGATATTGTGGTGTCGTTGTTTCACTTCTTGTGTCTACTATTAGTTAGGGTTGCCAACCATCCCTATTGTCCGGGACATCCCGAAATATGGGGGATTTTGATTTGTCCCTTCTGGGGTATCAAAATCCAGTCCCGTATTCCAATCACAGCCCCGTCGGCCAATAATAGACTATTAGTGATGGTCGGTTGTGGTTACGGAGCACGGCACACGGCAATGGACGGGGGGTGTTGTTGCGACGTTCAGCCGTGCATAACATATAATTCATAGATCCGGCACTATCATCGTGAACCATATTCATACGGTGTGGGGAGCGTGTGTGGGGGGGTTTGCGTGTGTGGGGGGGCCTGGTGACTTGCTAGCGGGGGGCAATGCCTTCGAATGCCCCCCTTGACACCAGCACTGCCTCCAACAACTGTCTAAAGAGTGGGAAATATGTAACTGATTTCAATTATACTTCATTTGTAGATGAAATTGTAACATCAAATTCAAGATACACAATTATAAACTTGAAATTGCATCATGTCCCACTGTAGTAGTACAAGCCAAATTACACTGTATGTGACTTCCCTGAAATGGATTAGGCCTGTTAAGTCAACACAACATGATATGCAGATGTTATTTAAAAGTCAATGGCCACATTTACTTAGTTAAACACAATTTTAAAAACAATACTGTAATCAAACAATATAAAGACATGCACACACATCACATGAATCAAGCGCAAACTACAAAAACTACATACCAATACAAACTGCACATCAAACTGTGCATTAATAAGAATAAGGACAAAGATTCTTACACCTTGATGTGTGCAGTGGCATGTAATTACAACACACTGCCATCAAGCCTGTTGTTCAGTAGGGCAAGAACAATAGAACACAGACATTATGGACAAATATCAGACTGATAAACTAATACAGTTAGAGGAAATACTTGGAGAGAGAGAGAGAGAGAGAGAAAACGCATCACTGTTAAACCTGTTAGTCCTCACCCCCTTCAGCAGCCGTCTTACTGTAGAAAAGGCTTTGGTGAACCGCACTGAGGAGTCAGTTTAAAGTCGGCACGGTTTAGAAAGAAACGCTCCAGCTGCCCGGATCCCACAAAACTCGCTCAAAACACAATAAAGCAATTACACAGAAACTCCAACGCAGTTTTATCACACCCCAAGACACTTTTAAGCCCAGTGTCAGAACTTCCATGTACTCACAGCGAAGAAATTCAGATAACCAAGGTGTTCCTCTCGGCGTGCCTCGGCGTGCCAATCAAATATCCTTAAATATCCTGAATTTGGTCTTCTGTGTGCATTTCGGTTGTTGTGTTTTTGAACGTAGCTCTGCCTAGGAACATCCAGGAAACGTGTGGGAGGGCTCTTTGAAATCGTAAGAACCTCAGCTATTGGTTAGAAAAGAAATTGGCGTAAAAATCCTCCTATTACGGCGAAAAACTTTTCTGGGCAGATCTTATTTTGCTTTTGGAACCATATTTTCAGAGAGGAGGGAGAGAGAGAAAACCGTTCAAATCTCCCGACCACTGTGTCGATCCAAGACAGCAAGACCAAGACAGCGAGACCAAGACAAGACCGAGGGATCCAAGACCAAGACAAGACCAAGACAATAGACCACCAAGACTGTGACAAGACCAAGACCACGTAAAAGTGACCAGTCTCGAGACATCCAACTCTACTTTACGCCACCTTAACACAGAGCTCTCTAAAGTTACTCCACCTGACTACACATCCTTCTAAAGTTACTCCATTGTTGAAGTGGAGGCAACTCCATATTAATTGCCATTGCTTTAAAACGGGATGTCCAATGAATTCATAGAGGTGTGATTCACATACTTTTGTCCATGTAGTGTATCTGTATTCTGAGTGTGTGTGTGTGTGTGTGTGTGTGTTTTAACAGATGAGGAATGCAGGACGCAAAGGTCTACCTGTTTCAGTAAACTTCACGATGCAGTCTCAGATTGGTCAGAGCTTCATCCTAGAGCAGCACTCCGTCACTGTGTCTCCGGTATTCATTAATTCAGTTCCCCTTCCCTGTGTGTCCGATTGAGATTCAGAAATTATTTGTCTGAGTAAAAATTTGTCTTTACAGAACCTGACACACTGCAGAATTGAGAAAGGAAAGAACCCTATGGTAAGTAATGCCTTTGTTTTATCAACTTTTGTTCTCTTAAAAAGAACAAACACTGAACTCACCTGAAGGTCTCATTTACCCAGACAGGACTGTACTAACGTAATAAATAAACTAAATTATGTATGAAATTATTTACATATTTTCCGTGAATCTGACTATACATTTATTTTAATTCATAACTGTCAGTGCATGAAATTAGTCTCTTGTCTGGACTTGAATTACACCTCCACAGCACCGGTTTGACTCCAGATTTCTCAAAATATTAGTAAGAAACCCCTAATGAAGCAAAAGAACTTGAAGAAGTGTTTTCCCTTGCCTGGACACGGGTCCCCCTCTGGAGCCAGGCCTGGGGGTGGGGCTCGATGGCGAGCGCATGGTGGCCGAGCCTATACCCTTGGGGCCCGGCCGGGCAAAGCCCAAAGAGAGGACATGGGTCCCCCTTCCAATGGGCTCACCACCCGTAGGAGGGGCCATGGGGGTCGGGTGCTGTGTGAGTTGGCTGGCAGCCAAAGGCAGGGACCTTGGTCCGATCCTCGGCTGCAGAAGCTAGCTCTAGGGACGTGGAATGTCACCTCTCTGGTGGGGAAGGAGCTTGAGCTGGTGCGGGAGGTTGAAAGGTTCTGACTAGATAAAGTTGAACTCTGGAACCAGTCTCCTGAAGAGGGGTTGGACTCTCTTCCCCTCTGGAGTTGTCCATGGTGAGAGGTGTCAAGCAGGTGTGGGCATACTTATTGCCCCCCAGCTTGGTGCCTGTACATTGGGTGCCTACGCATTGAACACCACTTCAGAGTACCCACCCTTTTTAGAGTCCTTGGAGGGTGTGCTTGGGAGCACTCCTTCTGGGAACACTCTTGTTCTGCTGGGGGAATTCAATGCTCATGTGGGCAATGACAGTGGCACTTGGAGGGGCGTGATTGGGAGGAATGGCCTTGATCTGAACCCGAGTGGTGTTCTGTTATTGGACTTCTGTGCTCGTCATTGTTTGTCTATAACGAACACCGTGTTCAAGCATAAGTGTATTTATGGGCAGAGTTGGGGTTAGGCCACGTGCATAAAATTTCACGTTGATTGGGTTTTATGAAGAGAAAGTGCACAATTTTGTGCATCTGGATTTTTTGTGGCGTACGCACATATCTAATTTTGTCCGTACTCAATTTTTCTTGTGTGAAATTTATGGCATTATACATGATGCCCCTGGTGTTGACTTGGCTCCGCTGGTGGGGGAGGAAACCGGTCAGACCTGGCAGGCCCAAACGAATTTTGAGGGTCTGCTAGGAACATCTGGCGGAGTCCCCATTCAGAAGGAGTTTCAACTCACACCTCCGGCAGAACTTCAACCACATCTCGGGGGAGGTGGGGGATATTAAGTTCGAATATTCTGCACCCACATTGTCGAGACGGCTAACTGAAGCTGTGGCCGTAAGGTGGATGGTGCCTGTCGTGGCGGTAATCCCCAAACCCAATGGTGGACACCAGTGGTCAAGGACTCCAAGAAGGAGTCCTACCAGTCTTTTTTGACCTGTGGGAGCCCGGAGGCAGCTGCCAGGTACTGGCAGGCCAAGCAGAATGTAGCTTTGCCAGTCGCTGATACAAAATGTGAGTATGGGACGATTTTAGAGAGGCAATGGAGAACGACTTCTGGACGGCTTTGAGAAACTTCTGGTCCACCATCCAGCGTCTCGGGAGGGGGAAGCAGTGCAGCATCAACACTGTATATGGGGCACTGCTTACTTCAAGTCAGGACTTTGTGGGTCGGTGGAAGGAATACTTCGAAGACCTCCTCAATCCCACCAACACAGTTCCCACAGAGGAAGCAGAGTCCGGGGACTTAGGGTGGATTCTCCCATCACCAAGTTGCAGAGGTGGTTAAAAAGCTCCTCTGTGGCAAGGCCCCAGGGGTGGATGAGATCTGACCGGAGTTCCTTAAGGCTCTGGATGTTGTGGGGCTGTCTTGGTTTGACACACATCTGCAACATCACGTGGACATCGGGGGCAGTGCCTCTGGATTGGCAGACCGGGGTGGGGGTGTGTTCCAACTATCCAACTATCACACTCTTCAGCCTCCCTGGGAAGGTTTATTCAGGGGTGCTGGAGAGGAGGGTCTGTTGGATAGTCGAATTTCGGATTCAGGAGGAGCAGTGTGGTTTCCATCCTGGACATGGAACGGTGGACCAGTGGACCAGCCCTATACCTATAGGAGGGTCCTGGAGGGTGCATGGGAGTTTATTCAACCAGTCTACATGTGTTTTGTGGATCTTTTGTGTCCCTCAGGAACTCCTTTGGGGAGTGCTCCGGGAGTATGGGGTGCCGGACACCCTAATAAGGGCTGTTTGCTTCCTGTACAACCGGTGCCAGAGCATGGTC
>JBBPCY010072644.1:0-10877 GCA_037974405.1 Brachyalestes nurse
CGGCCACCGAAAATATTCGGCCACCGAATATTTTTTTTACGCGACCGAAAAAGTGATGACGTCATTAACAACCGTGTTGCCTTATCGCCTCGGTGTTAGCCGCTGCTAACCAGATGTCGTTTGCTCGGCAACTGAGCTGCTCCAAAAATGAGATGATACGGGGAGCTAGGTCTGTGCTTTCCTCCCTCAGAAAGGAGCTTTTATTTTCTTTCTTTAAAAAGTCACACACACATGCACACACTCACTCTCTTTCTGTGACTGCTCCGTGTCTCAGAGAGAGAGAGAGAGTGAGTGTGCGCCCGCGTGTGTGTGTGTAACTGCTCTCTCTCTGCATAGCGTTCTCCGATTGGCTAAACTTTATTTGAAATACAACTCCCTTTTCTAATTCAGCGAAACAAAAGCAATAACAAATCGTGCAATTTCACCACTGTGGGAGAAATAAAGAGCAAACTGAAGTTATAGACAAGAATAAATAACTGTCTCCACAAAAATGGCTGGGAAAATTAACCAGTTCCCAGTCAGAAAAAAAACTTAAAAGAGGATCATCTCACGTCTCACACTTGAACTTGGCTGGGTGCACAAACTTGTCCATGTTTTTGCTAGCAGTGCTCGAGTGGAACGTAAGCTATCCCTCTGCAATACCTCTGCGCCCCCCAGTTTGGGGAGCACTGCCTTAACCAATTATTACAGTCCCTTCATAAAAAGGGCGGTACCGTTGGCGCGAGGGGAATGTAAACACAAGACGAGAGACATGCAGCAGAGAACACAGACACACATCACGTGTAGAGATACTTCACTCTAGACACACAAACAGCATGGGGACCTGCATAACCTGCAAGTCGGTGTTAAAGTACAGTAACAGTACTGGCGTTATGCACGACATCCGCTAGCTAACGCTAGCACTGCAGGGAATCGTCCTGCCGCAGCTTAAACTGCTCCCACTCTCAGCTGGACACTTATATTTACCAGAAAATTCAAGGTATCAGCCTTTGTTTTGTTTAATTACCATATTGACTGTTAATGTTACAGAGAACTTTTAATAAAAGTTGCTCAGTGTTGCACACCCATGTCTCTCCGCTGCGTGTGTGATGACGTCATCAAACGACTAGTCGACTCCACTTCGACTTTGCTGGCCATCTAGTCGACTTGAAAAAATCACACATATGTATACATGTATTCGTACCAAACCGCCACGGTACATGGTCATGGTTCGGTACATGATGTCGTACGGAGAATACATGGTGCGACGGAGAACACGTGATTGAAGTAATGCAGATCCCTACGGCATCACAGAGGGACCAAAAAACGACAGTCATAAACCTGGGTTGTAGTGTGGTGCAATAGTGTCACCTACTGCCGTAACACTTCTGCTGCCTTACACATACATGAAAATATAAGCAAGAGAGTGTGTTTACTGGTTAATACACTGCTAAACAGCAGTTTATTTATTTATTTTGTTTATTTAAAATAAACGAAAACAAACCAAGCCTCATTCTTTGGAACTTTTTGTTACTTAACTTCGCTGTATCGTGACCCATATCGAACCATGATGTCAGAACTATAGTGTGAACCGAACAGCAATTACAAATATTTTAGTATACAAATGTTTATTTCCTTTTATGTGCATTGGATAAACACAAAAAAAGCTGAGAAAAAAGCCAAATTTTACATAATTTCACACAAAAAAAAGGGGCCGGAAAAAATTATTCACTTCGACTTTGCTTGCCGTCTAGTCGACTTGAAAAAAAAAATATATACACACATAGTCATGGCCAAAATTATTGCCACCCCTGTGTAACTCCTTCCCATATACAGTTTCCACCCAGAAACATACGTTTTTCACCGTAATAGGAGGATTTTCATGTCACTTTCATTTCTTTAACCAATAGCTGAGGGTCTTAGGGTTTCAAAGAGCCCTCCCACAAGTTTACAAACATACAAGCACGGACGGACTCTTTGTTTGCTGAAGTGATTCGCTGTGAGTACATGTAAGTTGGGTTTAACACGGGCCTTAAAAGTGTCTATAAGCTGGCTTGGTTGTGATAAAACTGCGTTGGAGTTTCTGTGTAATTGTTTTATTGTGTTTTGAGCGAGTTTTTGATAAAGTGTCTCCAAACAAAATGGCGCTTCAGGACTAACTGTACTTGTATACTAAGTTTCCCATTGTTCCATGATGTGTGTTGGATCGGTCCCACACGGACACCCTACAGCTGTCATCCTGGAATGTGGACAGGTCAATTGTTATTTACTTCATAAAAGAGTGGACTTAAATACACAGGAACACTCTCAAGAGACTGGTGTAATCAATATATGTCAAGATTAATGCTGTTTTTAGGGCAAGGGGCACCTAACCAAATAAATAACAGAATCAGTTCATTTTCTCTCTTGTGTGCTCTGGTCTCATGCAAATGTTTTGGCACCCCTGGTCAAATTTATTGTTTTGTTAATTTCCTGCAAAAATGTCACATCCTCTACAAAGAAGGAACTTCTCCACACTGACATATATTGTAACATTTGCATTTGTCAAATTCAACACACAGACAATAAACAGGAATTGGGCACCTCAATTTACAGAAAATGTGACGAAACATCTTAACTTATTTTAAATAGAAAATCAACAAAACAACTAATTTAATTTGATTAAACAGTTCGGTGACAAATTCTTCACATATGTAAATAATACAGCCTGCATAGAAATATAGGCTTATGCACACAGCAACTGATGTGCAACAAAGGTAATTGCTCACATAGAACAAAGAACTCCGCTACAATGATTCTCAGGTTTCAGTTCACCTCTTTATAACTGAAACTCAAACAGACAACAGAACGGGGACTGTATTCTTTTAAAAAGTCTTTACTATACTTATTATGGAGCTGGGCTCTGCACAAATCCCCAGCCCTGACAGCAATCCTCTGCAGATTTTGCTCTATACACTAATAAAAAATTTGGGGAAAAAAAGTTGGAAGGAGGCCAAAGTCTGATTAGAGCAGTAACATGACCACAGATATCCAATGCTTTCCATATGTATGTATCTTTGTCCACACGTAAGGTAGCATAACAAAGCCACAAGGTGTTTTTAGTAAATGCATGAGTGCATGACTTTTAATTATCTGAACACAAAAATGTGACATATAGAATGTCCATGAGAGGAAATAAACATGCATTCTATGATATGTGCTTGAAAGACACCGGCACAGTAGAGCACAGTAAACTATTGCAGTTCTAGATATTACAACTCAATCTACCGGCAGAGTGCACCAGAATGAGAGAAATCTAGTTTTACAGAGCCAATGTTATGGTACTAGTGAACTGGAGAATAGAACTGACTCTGAAATATATTACATCAAAGCTGTGTGTACTTCATTCAAGCAAGACCCCATCTCCCCTTAATCAGCTCTACGGCAATAGGAAGAAGTAGATGAGTTATGAAAAAAAAACAACCCAACAAATGCAATGTGGCACCCATCTACACAGACAATTTCAACAAGGACTGCTGATTTTATTAGCCCTCTACAATGTTTTCCGACATTTCCAGGCCCTTTGCAATTTTGTGAGGCAGCAAGCCTTCATCACAAACTGAAGAAAGGGGAAGGAAAGTTTGGGGGGGTGAAAAACGGCAAGACACAGAGTGGATCATTTAATTCCACAAAAACATGTCAATTTGTTACGCTGAATGACAATCCTCGAGCCTACATCCATGCATATGGTGGCCAGAAATTGTCTGTGCCACACACCTTTCACCAGAGAGGATCAGCATCCCAGAATAACACAGAAAAGCCAAGCCTCACCTTGCCATGGGGAAGGAAGAGCTTATCCCCCAGAGATAGAGAGAAAGACACAGAGAGACAGGGATAAAGGGGGGAGGGAGAGAGAGTGATAAAAGGGGAGGGAGAGAGAGTGAGTGATAAAGGGGGAGGGAGAGAGAGGGAAAGAGTAAGTTGGAGAGTGTGTGAAAGAGAGATAGAGAGAGATACACATCTCTTTTCACTAGGGGTGTATAAATAAAGTAATAAACTATGTTATATTTTTTAGATTAAAGGAGAGAAGGAAGATCAAGACCTCAAGATCAAGAGGTGGAAAAGGACATTTTCATATACAAAAAAAGGAAGAACACCTCTGTGTGCTTCGCCTCACTTTGTTGCTTAGTGGAGGATAGGCTCCAATCTCACCTCCCCCAGTGAGGGAGATGCCGATATCAGCCTGAACTCAATCTGCCAGAAAAACAGCTGTCAGTCAAAGCAATGCGTCACATATCAGTCAGAAAGGCTGAACAGCTATTTTGCACATTGCATGTGACTCCTTTATTTAAAAAGAACCAAACAAGCAGCCAAAAAAGAACATATCTCTATTCAAAGCTACTCTATTGTTCTGATCTTGCAATATATCCTTCAAAGAGCTTCAAGAGGACTATTTTGAAAAGTCTGGCCCAGTTTTCAAATCAAGATTGCTCACCTCTTAAGAGTGTGAGAGGACATACACAGAGGCATGCAGTGCAGTTCAATTACAAGTGACATTTCTCTTAATTTCACTACACTGTGAGTGTAGTTAAGCCTTCAGAACCAGACTTGGACTCTACTACTGCCGAACCCATCCCCGATTTCCATTAATAAGAGTTTCTCAGGAGAATCACAGGGATTATTTTAAGAAAGTAAGGTGTTAAGGGACAGTATGGTGATGCTTGGAGCGTGCTGAGACTAAAGATATCTGTCTGGCATTGCTGTTCACTCTCTTGTGGGAGAGCAGTTCAAACAAGACAGAAATAGAAACCCCTTGGGTGCCCCTGCCTCAAATCTCAGAAGGGGTGCCCTAATTAAAAGTGGAACGGAGCTGGACAGAGCTGTCCGTCATGCTGCAGTAAGAAGCTGCAGGCTTTCAGTCATCAAACTGACTTAACCGCATCTGTGGTATAAAATTCATGGTATAAAACACTTAACAGCATTCACACGACACTCACACCATCCTCTGGTATATACCACCTTTATTATTAGGGCAGCTGGTGGTCTGGTGGTTAGGTAGTTGGCCTTGTGATCGGAAGATCGTGGGGTCAAATCCCAGGACTGCCAGTGGCACCACTGAGGTATCCTTGAGCAAGATACCATACCCACACACTGTGTCGCTGGCAGCCCACTGCTTCACTCCAGTGAATGGGTTAAATTAAGAACAATTTCACACATACTTTACACACATTCTGCACACAACAAGCTGACAATAAAAATAAATAAACAATAAACAAGCATCAAATTCAGTAAACTGAGATGGCCACCCTTTCACAGGCTTATCCTGTACTCTCTTTAGGCAATCTTCCAAAATCTACTTTTTTGTTTAGCTTTCAGTGTGCATAACATGTTTTGCTCAGGTTACATGAAAATCACATGGTTTGAGTAAAGTTAAAGGACATATATTATGGAAACTAATTTTTTGTTTTCGAGTAACTGCTTACAGCAGTGTTCATTTACACTGAAGTTGTAAGAAATGATTCAGCCTAGGCTGTTTGAAAGAGGCACAGTATAAGGCAATCAGAATCAGATGTAATTTACATATATCAGTCTTGAAAGTGCAGTAACAAAAACAGCCTGCTTAATTAATACATAAAGACAGACAGAGAGGTTGGAAAATGGTAATGTAAAAATAAATCATGACTGTTTTTAATATATAAAACCATGAAACCATTATGAGTAGACCGAAAACTGTAGGGTATGGGGTTATTAATAATGTTAATGAACTAATTTCTTCTCTTAAATTTCATTTGTTTTCCTTTTATGCAATTTAGCTTTTTAATCCTTGTGATTCACAACATATAAGCCAAGTTTACTGGAAAATGTTAAGTAATGAAGTAAAAGCCATTAAATGTGATCTCAGACATATTGATGGAGCTACTTCTACACTAATTACCTTATTTGCATTTCTTGGTTATAGTCTCATAAAAGGTTTTGCCTGAATGTACAAGTTATTAGAAGAACATGCACAGCACCCTAAAATATGAAAAGATCTCATGAAACATTATGTCTCTTTAGTTTCGAATGTGATATTCCCTTTAGCTCCTTTTAACCTTCCTAGCAGCTTATTCTCCTGTATTAGAGCAATATTATTTTTTCTTCTCTCTTCTGCTCTCTTTCCATCTTCCAATCTTTGATCAATTCTTATTATCATCTGCAACCTTGTAAACCCAACTGTTTTTAGTCATTGCTTTTAGTAGGGTGACCAGACTTTTTCCTGGACATGTCCACTTTTTGAGACCTGTGCCCGCCGTCTGGGCGGAATTTTAGAATCATCCGGGATTTTGGCCTACTTACACATTCGTCGGCCTGAGATGCGCATAAAACATATTAACCACACCCGGACCACGACCGACAACCCGAGATGCGCATATATTCCCTGGAAACACGGGTGAACGTCGGTACTTTCTCGGCCCCATCCCGCAACCCCCAATAACACCCCTCCGGAACCACGGTCGAGCTGTACACAAAGTAAACCCCCCCGCCACTAAGGGTCCTCTTTTTCACAATCCCAAATCTGGTCACCCTACTTTTAGTCATTGCAAACAGAGCACAGACAATAATAAGGCCGGAGGACAATGTCCAAATTTATTGGTATTTACAAAGAAATGACAAATTGACAAACAAGAGTTAATCGTAGAAAATGCAATTTAGACGAGACACCAAGAGCACCTTCCAAATAATTAACCCAGCCAGCACTTTGTATTTGTGCAAAGAATCTGTGGTTACATTTTGAAGAATCACTCACACCCTAATGGACACTGCCCACTTACAGGAACGGGTGACTCAATGGCATATAGAAGAAAAAAATTCTTCCAGTTTTGTGATGAAAGGGCTCACCTCCATGTTACCAACCTTTTCCTCACCCAGATAACTGAAAGATAACAGAGTCTGAGCTTGCTGAGAAGGTAATGGCCACTATAAAACCGTCTTTGGTGTCACTTTCTCAGACCAAAATCTGACTACACAGCACAAAATGTTCCTGCTCCTCTGGCAGTCCTGTAGCTCTCTACAATTCCATACTATAACAGTGGATTAAAAAAACACTTCTATATCCCTTCGTCAACCTTTCAGCACACTCTACGTCTCGTCCCAATATATTAAATTCAATATGTTAATTGTTTCCCAATGTATTAAATATATTAAATTCCCAAGATATTAAACTATAAATATTAAAAAATAATTTGACCAGGGGTGCTGTAATATTTGCGATATTTTTATTAAATACAGTTAAACTCTTGCACAATGAGAAGACCACCCACTTGCCTGAGCCAGTGCCACTGCAACAAGCATGTGCGCATGTACACACCCACTTGATAAATTGAGCAATAAAGCCTGAAGCAGACATGAATAAGCAGGTCAAAAAAAGTGTTCATCTTCAGACTGCTTCCTCCCCATTTATGTTCCGAAGGCCTAAATTAGGACAAGGGGCATCGCTCTATGATTCTTAGTGCAGGTGCCATGGGGACCATTATGTCATGCATGATTCAGAAATCTCGCTTTTCAAAGGCTAAGGAGAAAGACAGGTCTCAAAGTGCAGAAGGTAATATTTAATTTTTTACTCCAAGATAGTGGAAGGCAATCACAGAATGAATGCAGACTTCTTGGCCATTTCTACAAGGGCCATGAATGAAAGTGACACGGTGTGAACAGCAGTAAATTGTTCCTCTGCATTTAACCCATTGAAGCAGCGGGCAGCCAGGAGCACAGCGCCCGGGGAGCAGTGTGTGGGGACGGTTCCTTGCTCAAGGGTACCTCAGTGGTGCTTAGCAGTCTTGGGATTCAAACCCACAACTTCCTTATCACAGAGCGAATGCCCTAACCACTGGGCCACTAGCTGCCTTAAAGTAAATAGACATACAGTATATTGTGACAAAGACTGCAGTAGGTCATGACTGAGTGTTTACCCGGTATTTAAGCACATCTGAAAGACCAAGGTCATTTGCAACAGGTTAGTGTTCATTTCAGCTCTTTTTTTCAAACAATAAAGGCTACCCTGCCTATGTAATTATCTGCACACTAATGTAATCTATAAATTATTGAGTCTCACTTTCAGTGGCCTCACTTTATCCAATCACTAGAGCAAGATCTAAAATTCAGCATGAGCTGCTAAGGCTTTTATTATGAATTTCAGAGTCGTGGCTCCTTCCACTTCATTTTTCAATAATAATCTGTATTTATTTAATATTATTTCCAAAAGAGCTAAATACTGTACATTCATTACCGAGGGATATGACAACGTGAGAGTGTGGCTGTAGCTAGGGATCTGAGAACTAAAGCCAGACGCTCTCCTGACACTGGACCTCATTAAGGTCTGAGAGACACGCTGATGCAAAGTAGGGCTTGGAAATTAAACCAAAATGGAAATGCAGGGGTGGCATTTTGAAACTAAAGTACAGTGAGGAAATTTATACTAAAAGACACTGTTTGATCATTTTCCTAATTATGTCTATAACAATGCCCAAGTTGCCATGCCCATAATCAGTTCTAAAACATGCAAAGTATGAGTTTATCAGATGCATGCTAAACTTGGGAGAGGAGGTACAGTATGCTGCCCATTTAGAATTTCAAAAGGACTGCAGCATTTGAAAAGAGTATTAATTCTGCATATTGCACACAATTAAAGAGATCTAAACACATTTTTTTCTTTGGTAAAACATCCAGAAAAAAGGGCTTCAGTAAGACTATTGTGTCAAAAAAGGATTTCTCTTCTAGTATGACATTTGTTATGACCAAAAAAAAAGACACCACGTTAAAGGTACAATTAGAACAGGTGGTGGAGTGGTGATAGCTCAGTGGGTAGGATACCCCCCCCCCCACCGGTAGTTAGGAAATTGAAGTCGCAGCTAAATGCCGTTAATGTAAGTCGTTGATTAGACATATTGTGTATTTCCACATTGCACATGCAACAAACACAGCACCATTATTGTAACAAAAGCACCAAATCCTGCACGCAAGCATGTCTTGACCTCCTTACTTTTATCAGTGAGTACTGGAACAGAGCTAGGTAACGATCATTGTGCATGCCAACCCATCATACTACAAAGAAAAAAAACATGTCATTAACTACCATTCCTCAAATTCCCTCAATTTTTTTTCTGTACCAACTACTTTCTGTCCTGATCTAACTCTCTGTCCCTGTCTGAGAATTTGGATGGCATCCCATGGCTGGCTGGTGGGCTAGTGCAAGTGGACATATTGGGAGAGGGGGGCCTCCAGCAGCACCTGCGCAACACCCCACCTCCTATTCCCCACTATGCCCTTCTATCTCCTTCTCCTCCGGGTGCGTGGCCGGTAGAAGCAATGCCGCCAAATCATCTCACACTGCTTTTCATCACTCTGTGACAGTGTGTCAACTCCACTTGCCATCACTGGCACACCACACATTGAGATTCACCCCATTCCACTGTGCTGGACTTCAAAACCTTTCAATATGGCATGTGAATTAATTTCATCTTGTGTATTTCTTCCCTCTCTAATTTACATATGTGGGCCCGTGCACATATAAACACACATGGCAGAACCCTGGCCACAAGACTGGTCACCTAGTGAGGCGGCCGGAGTAGGTTGCAGTGCTAGACTGTGAGGGTGAAGGAGTTTTTGAGCAGAGTGAGCTCATCCAGGTCTCAACAGACCACCTGTCAAGTGCAGGCTAGAGTTTGAGTGACTGCCTGTCAATGCCACATACGAATACATCACTCTAAACACTGCCGCCCCACAATTACTATTGCACATTATCCAGCCAGTCAGTCATGTCCTGGCCCAGCTGGGGGGAAAAATAGAAAAGGAGACAGGCACCTGGACTTTCTTCTCAGCTTTCTTTCTCTTCATCACGGTTGCAGTCTCTCACTCATGGGTTAAATAATAAAACACCATTTTACGATTTGTAGCTATTTGTATCAAGATCTCAAAAAAGCTCACCGTTAAAAATAACTTTCCTTAGCAAGAAAGCAGTAAGGAACTGTGTAAATAGTCCTATTACTTAAATGTAAAACGTTACACTTCTATTATTATAAATAAAACCTGAATTATTGATGGCATGTCCATACATGTTAAGTTATGGTATATCAAGCAATAAAACACTCCCACACAATCTAAACCCAGCATGAACATGTGCTCAGCATGAACCTATGATCATTTAATCATGTTTCTGGTACACTTTAAAAACGAATAAGTCCTTTAATTATGCATTGCTACCATCAAAACATAACTCATCTCACCTACAGCAGCAGTGACTTTAAGCAGAATCATATTAGAGGTGGGTTGTGTGCGTTTGTGTATGCGCATGTGCATGTGAAGATATATTCTCTGGAGCAATTAAATAACACTGACATCTCATGGAATGCAATCAGGCAGACTGAAGCTACAGGTATGCTTGCTGGAAGGAGCTGGATTAATCTACATTGCTAGGTTGGTGTTCTATCATGCTTTGGTCAGAAGTGGCCTTGTAAAAGCTGATTTAGCTGACACAAACAGCAGATTATACAGAGAGGATGTGGAGCTGAACACACAATAATGGATATCTTTCACCCTAAGAGAAGATTATTACAAACTCTGCTTTCTTGGACTAGTGAAGGCTAGTGAAAGCTCCTCAATCACAGGCATGTGCAGAACAGACAAAACTCGCTATCTACTCAACAGTATTTTGGTTAGGCTACAACTCACTTTTGTGATTTGTTTTTAATCTCCTTGAGCCCCTTGTCCTACAATAGGGCTGCACGATACATCGTTTCAGCATCATCATCGCGATGTTCGCATGCGCGGTAGTCACATCGCGGCAGTCACGATGCAGGGCAACATTTTAAAAAAATTGTGTCTGATTTAAAAATGTACTGTAGCGTTCACCAGACGTGTGGAAGAGATGACACAGTTATTCGGCG
>JBBPCY010072645.1:0-10877 GCA_037974405.1 Brachyalestes nurse
ATCTTATTTAATGAGGAAAAGTATAAAAACACTGCTGTAATCAACACTCTCCTCCTGCAATGTGACCAGCTGGATGGCAAAACACTACTAGAAGTTCTTTAAAGGTAATTGTTGACACAAGAGTCAAGAGATTTGTTTTCTTTGAATTATTCAAGTTCTGTAAACACTGCATCATTTCTCTTATTTTGATGTGTTGCCGTTTCCTTTAAAATTATGCTTTTAAAGAACAATAGTTTTTATTTGAAGAAATATTGTGAGCAATTCTTAAAAACTAAGGCAAAGCTGTTCAGTTCAATACCTGCACTTATAAAAGATAAAACCTGAGAAACTGAGCATTTTCTGTAGTCTCTTCTTATTTTCCGGAGCTGTAGCTGTAGGACCTCTCAGTAGGATAATGGGCTCTGCCACACTGCACATGGGAATGGTTTGAAAAACATGACAGTTTGTGGAGTTCAAGGTGTTGCCATGGCCTTCAGATACCACAAGGCTCCCTCAGAGGTTCTGTAGGGTTCATGCCTTGGAAGGTCGGAGCCGTTTTGACAACAAGTAGTATATTAGGCAGGTGACTATATATATGCGAGAGATAAATTGCTGTGGCTGACCTTGCAAGCTGAGTGCTCCAGCGGTGTACCACAAGCTGTGTAGGAGTGTGAAGTGATTCTCCTCACTTTCAGGCTGTCTCCACTCACAAGGACTCAGTCTGAACACACACAACACAAGCAATCACCATCCAGGAAATACAAATCATGAACTTTTATCAACTCAAAATAGAAAATAAATTTGTTTACACACATAAAAAAAGAAATTGGAAAAAGAAACATATTAACAACACATCTTAGTATCTAAAGCTAATGTGCTTACCATATTACCAGATATTAAACGTTTATCTTTACAGGTACAAGATAAATACATGACAAAATAGTTCACTTTTCCACATATAATTATAAAACACCAGTTATATTTGTTTTCCTAAATTCAATTATTTCTTATAATCTTTTGCTGACACATCCTTTCAAAATGAACTTGATTTCTTTGTTGGATTTTATGTAAGGAATATCAAATGTGTAAATAAATAATATTTATAATAATGCTGCATTGGGAATAATGCCCAAGCGTTTTGTTCTGCTTTGTTGTGATGTCATCATCCGTCAGTACTCAGACTTTTTGGGTGTTTAATCCTTATTTACAGTATTCAGAATGCAATTTCCACCATCTTTGAGCTCTCTTAGTTAAACTGCATTACTAGTTGCATGCTTGTTTTTCATTTATGTTGGTGGAATATATTTCACTGGAATTATTTACAAAACTGCCAGAAACAAGGATGTTCTCTACAGAGTTCCTAATGAAAGACAGCCAGAGACAGAGATCCTTTGATATTAATTAAAACATTCAAGTCACTTTGAGTTCGGCCAGTGGAGTGTCCCCTAGGGCCTGCAGAGAGTTTAAAGAGTTTCAATATGAGCTCAGGCTGTTTTTGTTACTGTGCCTTTATGACTGATGTAGGTAAATGATCTCTGTTCTGATTGGCTGCTCTTTATAAAGCCTGATTCAGTCTGGATGTAAACACTCCTAAATATAGATATATGTAAACATGAACTATACACACAGAAATATCAGTGGCATATTACGGATTTTTCTAACATTATTAGATAAACTACATTTATATATTCAGTTGATATTCTTTTCAAATATCTTTGAATGCAAAATTGTAACAAATGCATATACAGTGAACTTAAACTCTTCATATGTAGACTGTATATGCTGGAAAGTGAGAGGAGTAAAGAGACTGGCCTTGCTGCGATGCAGGTGCAGATTGCAGTCAGGATGTAAGCGATGAGTATGCCAAACCAGGTCTCCCCAGAGAACGGGCAGAGGAAGTCAAAGAAACCAGAGTCCTGCGAGACGATGTCCCGCCGCAGGAGGATGCTGATGCCTGTCTGCATGTACGGCTTGGTCATTCCCACGGCCTTTTCTCTGGCTGCAGTCAGAGTGAGAGGAGCTACTGCAAGGTCAGCCTCCTGAGGACCACAGATCATCAAAAAACATTCAGATGACTGCACTGTTAGGACCACATTAACCCTCAACCTCACCACACACACACACACTCGCCCAAGTATACGCTGTCTGGGGATACCTTACTGTAATGCATTGCTTTTTGCTGTAACGCGGTAATATAAGGCATTACAGAATTTTTTTTTTTTTATATTTTACTCAGTACAAATGTTTGTACTTGTGTGTTACAATTCTTTTTTAACACAGAATGAAGTGGTGTTTTTTTTCATGCAAATTCACCAAAATCACCACGAGATCAGCAGAGGAGAAACGCCCGAGCAAAATGTTTCACTTTTATGTAGTCAGACAGAACAGAGAGAAGAGTAAACCTGTAACTGATCTAACGTCGGATATTAACCATAAGCCCAGCTCAGTCAGACACCACATCACCTTCCGCTGGCTGTGTAATGAGCTAATTGAGCGTCATGAGCTACATTTAGATTCCCAAATCCATCTTTCCAGTTATTTTGGTGAAAGTAATGCAATAGTAGTGTAATGCCTTACATTTAAAATACAGTAATATTGTAATGTAACGGTAATAAATAACGCATTATAGTTCTGAAGTCACTTGCCCAACACTGGTGGCTGCCCACAAAAATAGTAAATTCAAAACAAGCTCTTTTGAAAAAGCTCTTATATTAAACTTTCACAGACGCAAGGAAAATTTGGTTTCTCGGCGCAGCTGGTTTCCTGATGGTTAGTGAGTTACTCTTGTGATCAGAAGGCAATGAAGCCCTTGAGCAAAGTAGCGTGCCCACACAATGCTCCCCAGGCACTGCATTGCTGGCACTTGCCCGCTGCTTCACTTGGTGAAGGGGTTAAATGCAGAAAAAAATTTCACACTGTTCACACTGTGGTGTGTTCACATATGACAAATGGCCCTCTAAATGTAGAAACTGTAGAACATCAGTGTGAAAAAAATCTAAGAAAAATGCCTAATTATGATGAGCTTTGACGTTGTGAAGCTGTTGCAAACTGACCATGAAAACATCCCCATTCATTCAAAATATTTGAAAAGATGAATATCTGGATGTGTATTAGTGTAATAACGATCAATCTCACTCACCCCTCTCACCACCTCCCCGATCATTCCATTCCAGCTTCCACCCTCATCCATTCTGCCATAGGCGCCATCTTTGACCAGATGAACTTTATATTTGAAGCCCAGTTTCTTCGCTAGCTCAGACA
Organism: Brachyalestes nurse; assembly: GCA_037974405.1. Taxonomy (NCBI): domain Eukaryota; kingdom Metazoa; phylum Chordata; class Actinopteri; order Characiformes; family Alestidae; genus Brachyalestes; species Brachyalestes nurse. The sequence continues at coordinate 3,241 of JBBPCY010072645.1, forward strand.
GCAGGTCCATGCAGTAGCCCTCCAACTGGGAGCCCTTGGCCATGGTGTACGGATCTTGCTAAATTTTGAAACATCAATACTGGTGAGAAAAATATGATACCTATTATTTATATCAACATGTTTTCACATAATACTGAAGCTTCTGACTGCTCACCTTTATGGTGGTTACAATCAGCTCCGACTTTGCTGGGTAAAAAGAAAGACAGTTTAAGAGTACATTCATACTAACAGTGGGGCAATTCAGTCAGTGTGGTGGGAGGCTCCTCTGCATGAAGGTTTTAAGTCAATTTGTAATTTCATTATTGTTAATTATTTTTATTTGGAACTGGACATTGTTTAAAGAAGTGCATATTTGAGAGAAACATTGATCAAATAACTATCAAACTCCATTATTGTGCTTCTAGTCTGCATAACTAACCATTTTTGCCTTAGTAATTCATGTCTTTATTTATTTATTTTTTTAAATATTTTATTTTGCTGCTTTTATGATCAAAACCTTACAAATCAACATTCACCTTACTAATGCACCATACCTCTTGTGTACAATCAATTTGGCTATACCATGTCTAGAGAATTATTACACATATATATCATTGCAATGCACAGTGTATGTCTGAAAATGATTTTATACACACATTATATACATTCACACATAGACACCACACATATGTAGTGCATATGAGCATCACATAGGATATTAGAATACATGTATCCCAAAAAGTATAAGAATAGTCATTTCAAAGGTGATAATAAAAATACAAATAAACAAACCCCCCAAAAAAGAACAATAAGTACAATTAGAATTAATTGTTGGGGTGCACCTACGTCAGCTTATGTAAAATACTGAATGCCCCTGCTACAGCCTGGCATCTCTTTTCAAAGGCTTCATTAAACTGAGCTTAATTAATCTTCTTTTATGTGAGTAACATATATTCAATGTTTCAGCCCTATTCCTAAGCCAATATGTACTTTTCTAGAGGGATACAGTTCTTAATTTCCATTGTAGAATAATACATTTTTCGCCAAAATCAATCAACTTTCTAGTCTGGGAAATTAGTCTTGTGGATTTTTTAATACTATTTTACAAACATTCTGCCAATAACCTGGGGAACAGTCAAGTAGAATGCAAAAATGAGCCTTTTTCTGAGTTCTATCTAAAAGGGGAGGGAGCTTTGGATTGTATTGATGTGATTTTAAAGGCATGCAAAAAGTTGAATTGAATGAATCTATGTTTTCCTCACAGAGCTTTATCTAGACTTATACCCAGATCGTTTTCCCATTTGATCCTATTCGATCCTGGCTCATGGTGAAAAGATACTGGGGCCTCATACACTCTAGAAACTACTTTGCTCTTTGAATTTTCTGAATTACCTAATTGTATGACAGTTCAAACTCAGCTGAGCATTAGTATTGCTTCTGATGAATATACTGATAAAATATTTGCCTGCTAAATTGTATTTATGTTAAGATATCATAAAGCAATATCTTTCTCATAACAGTGTTCTAAGGTATGTATACGTTTCTAATGCCATATCCTAAAGTTTCTTTCCCCACAAGCTTATTTCCCCTCAAGAAGGTTTTACAAGAGAGAAACTCTTGTTTTAAAAACTAAATATAGCCTGTGGATTACTAAATGGGGTGAATTATAAGGGGATTAGTGGTGGCAGTCTTGATTAGTTTCACATCATATTTGTATGATGATCATATTTCATGATTCTCCATCATAATATCAATTTGTTGAGCCAAGCAGGTGGAGGGGTGTTAAATATAACATTTGGTAACTTCATTCCTCTTTTTTCATAGTCTAATGTTAATTAATAACGTGAAATACTACTTTTCAAGTCTTTTGGCTGATATGTTAATGACCAGTGTCATAGTCTGTGTTTAGAAGGGAAATTGGTCTATAGAAAATACATTTTGTTGGATCTTTTCCCTTTATATGTATAATTGTTATAATAGCATTAGAAAACAATTTAGGGAAATATTTGTGCCTCCTAGCTTGTTTTAGCACCTCCATGAAGAGGGGGACTAGGATATCCCTAAACTGTTTGTTAAAAAAATTCAGGACTGAAGCGAACTTCTTTTATTATAAGTCAAATTTGCATTTATTAGAAGAAGAGGAATATGTGTTAACTTCTTAGAGATTTCCATGGCGTTCATTTACCCTGGTCCTTCCAAAATGTCGTTACTTTGATCTGGTAACAAATTTATTTCAGTTTGTTTCAGGTTGAAGTTTCTTTTCATGTCTCTTTCTTTTTCAGACCCTTAGTGTAGCCCATGATCTGAACCCTAAAATGAGCATTTAGGGTATTCCATAAGTTAAAACTATTCGTGGAAGAGAAAACATTTATTTCAATATACAGTAACCCCCACTTTCACGCAGAACAGCAGTCGCGATTTCAGTCTATCGTGGATTCTCCGTCCTCATGCTGAGTTGTTTATGTTTTGGCGTGGCGGTTACCAAGGCAGTCTGACACCTGAACAGAATGAGCCTCCACTGCTCAGCGCGGCCCCAAACATAAACAGCCCAGCACGAGGACGAGGGGGCGTGGCAGACGAGGCCCGGGCGTCACAGTCTCCATACCCGTGATATCACAGTCTCTCACTCCAACACACATTTTAAAAGGGACTTGACTGCCCTGTCTCTCTCCCCAAATATTACAGAAGGGACTCAGCCACAAACATTGGTTATTTTAAAACGATCAGTACTGTGCCCCAGATCATCTGATCGATAAGCTGTGTACAGGTGCAACACGCTGGATATTAACAAACGTTTTGCTCATCAATCTCTCTGTTTTCCTGAGCTTCCCTCCTCCATGCTTCAGTGAATCTTACAGAACTGTTTCAGTGTTTTTCTGAAGCAGCATTGCACCCAGTGCTTAGTTCTGGGGTCGTTTCTGTTTCGCATGTCTGTTTGAAGCTATGCTGTTATCAGCATCTCCATTGTTTGCATTCATTTTCTGTAAACGCTTAATCCTTACTAGGGTCGTGGGTACCCAGGGTCTATGGGAGCGAGACAGGGACTCACCCTGGGCAGGGTGCCAGCCTACCACAGGGCGCGTACACACACACACACACCAACACCATTCACTCACACACTCACACGTACGGTCAATTTCAAATCCCCAATTCACCTGACATGCGTGACTCTGGATTGTGGGAGAAACCGGAGACCCTGGAGGAAACCCACAGCACCATGAGGGGAACATGCAAACTCCACACACACATAAAACTCCCAATCCTGGAGGTGTGAGGCAACAGTGCTATCCACTGCACCACCTTTATTTGCATTTCCTGAAATAAAATCTCATGAGGACTTCCGACGAGTGCATCGTTCTCCTAAACTAGCTTAAATATGACAGAAGAACAGACCACAGTGGATGCAGCATGAATCTTGACCCATGTAGCGGCAGAGCTGTTCACCGTGGTATGCCAAGAATCTTTAAATGAAATCTCACAAGTACCTTCTGTGAGTGCATTGTATTCTTGCGCTAGCCTGAATATGACACAAACATAATTTCCCTGTCAACAGTGCATTATCTTTTAGCTACAGTTTTAGAGGCACAACCATCTAATCTACTTTTTAATCACTAGGGCAGGACTTTAGGCAAAACTTTTGGCCCCCAGTATGACCCATTTAGGAACTGTTTAGTGGTATATGACATGTCTGTCATGCTAACTGTAATAAAAATAGGGAGATGAGTGATAAAAACTCATAAGGAAAAATACATGGCATAACCTGGAGCCCAGACATTTATCACTAAGTCCAACATTTGGCTCAAAATCTGGGTACATCTTTGTCCCAACTTTGAGTTTACTTTGTCCCAACTGCTGTCCTGTTTTGTGAGGGCTTGCATTCCAATCTGTTTAGCATATTTAATCACAAATCACAAAAAGCACTCAAGTGGATTTTGCATCTATTTTGGTAGCCTGTGTAAGTGACAGTACACAGAATCTACACACCAGCTAATCTGAGACACGAATACGTCTAAATGAGCAGCTGACTCCTTTTTTGACTCTTACAGTGATGACAGTAGGCAACAGTCTTCGCGGAGAGAGTGTGATTGAGAGACTGTGAGTGTGAGATTCACATTCTCAGCTGTGAGACTGAAGAAAAGTCAAAGAAACTTTAGGGTAAGGTTTGTTAGATTAAGGCTGGAGCTCTAAATACAGCAGTAATATTGTTTTACCCTTATGGTATAAAGTAGCTTTGAAGTCTTTGACTAAGCTTGCTAGGGGTCTGCATCAGAGTTGTTAGCTTCGGTTTTAGCAAGTTAGCTAGCATTTTTACATTTGCTGTTTTAGTGTGAAAGCTAGTGAGTAAGCTAGTAAGCTAATGTTATGTTGGAGTGGACCATTTCCGGTTTCCGAAAGAAACACATCGTGGGAAATTTACCTCCAAAAAGAAATACGATCATTCTGGTAGGGAGTGTACAAGAGATAAGCAGAAACAATGTGCCCTGGTTTAATGTTCTGTATGAAGCCAAGGAGTGGGGATTCACAATTGAAAATCAGTTAGTATTCACTCAGTAAGTGCACAGTAATTGGATGCTTTATTTTAAGTTAGTAGACCTAGATAAGTATGTGCACACTGCAGTTGAATACTGTCCTTATACAGGCATGGAAAAATATCTTTTTTCTGGTTATTATTTTTGTAATTTGTGGAAGTGTGTCTGTGTAAAATGTGCATACATTAATTGCAACAATTAAAATAGTAATGTTAAGTGAATAGTGTGTGCATGTGTGAGCTCTGTTTCATCCCATCAGAAACTGAATCTGGAGAGAAGCTGCTGGAATACAGCACATAGAAAAGTTGCTACACAAACACTACTGCACTTACAACACATATGGAGGCGTTTCTTATTTTGTACACAGCTCACACTGCAATAGTTCATAAAGGAATATCAACCTGTGCATTTTACACACATGCAAAATGTACAAACAGTGAACATAAGGGAAAAAGTGGTCTCTTATTTTTTTTTCCATGACTGTATGTGCTAAGCCTGCTTAACCAGTGATGTTTGTTTTGGTCTGCAAGTAATCACTTCACACTTTCAAAAACCCTGGCTAATACAAACAGCAGATTTGACTGTAAAGAAATCACAATCAGTCACAAAAATTATCAGCTGGTGCACCCCTACAGAAGAGGGATTTTGTTCTGTAGTGACCTCAAAGTGAAAGCCAGGTGCTTTCCGCCAAAATCTCAGGGATTCCTATATTGATCTGCCAGTTGAGTTCAGTTGCTATTTTTGGCTCCATCCCATTACTTCCTGCTCTGCAATCACAAATAACTCCCTGGCCTGAAATAGACTTGGCCGGCACAGGGCTTTTTTGTGTCTCAGTCATGTTAAGCTCCATCCTAAATTAACTGAGATTTAGTGAGGAAAGAAATAAGAGGGATGCGCTTGATGCCCTTTTAGACTGTGTGGGTTTCCAGAGTCAGTGGCTCTTTGTGGCTTCCTGTGGCTTCTGGGACGTGCTAGATTGCTCAAAAACAGGGATTTTATTTACCCGGGCTGGACTGTGACTAATTCTTGTTGATGCTGTAATTGAGTAAATCACAAAAACAGGGTGGTGAGGGAGGCAGGGCTGTCAAAGAGCATCAAAAGCCCAGAATGTGGCTCCTCTGAGTGATCCTGACATGCATCAGCTCCTCCTATTGAGAAAATATGATAGACAGCAGTGCAGTCACTGCTTGGCCAGCCTTAAAACACTGGACCCCTTATTCAAGGCCTTTTGAATTGATTTATAACCATTTGTTTTTTTAGTGAAAGTGGCAGCTGGCTGGCTTCCTCTCTTTCAGAAGTGTGCCAAGCAGGATGCAAACTCCAGCTTTGAAGCTCTGCCCAGCTGACAGTTTCAGCCATTTATTATATGACAAGCCCATGAAACTTCAGCATCTCCAGCAGGGATGACAAGATGGACTGGCAAAGAAGCATTCGTGACCACGGTTACTGAAATTAAACAGATACTCCTGCAGAATGACTAGAAATAACTTAGTTAGGACAATTATACTACTACTGCTAGTAGTATAGCTCTCCTAACTACTACTAGTAGCAGTAGTAGTAGGTGTAGAAGTAATAGCAGTATACTACTATCACTACTACTACTACAACAACTACTACTACTACTACTAATAATAATAATAATATAATACTATTACTATTACTACTACTACTACTAATATAGTACCATTACTACTACTACTACTGCTACTACTACTACTAATAATAATAATCATAATAATAATAATAATAATAATACATTTTTTCAATATAACTCCTTCTTTAAGGCTGCAGTTCTGTACAGGGTCTGTTAATGAGCCTTGTTAATAATAATAATAATAATAATAAGTATAATAATTATAATTTCATGGCTGAAAATCACACTAGAAATTATTTTCTTTGTCATTTCTGACATAAAGAATCACATTTTTAAAAAGAAGAATCCTGCTCTAGTGCAGATAAATGACCTAAAGCTGTATTACTCAACATCATGAACCTTGTACCACCTATATAACACTTTAATTCAGCAAATATTAGAGTAATGGTGTTACCTGCCGTGGAGAAGTGGGACAGCAGCAAGACTGCAGTGAGGGCTGGCAATACCCACATGTTGTTAAAAATCACCTGTGGCAGATAAATGTTAATTTTTAACATTTCAATTCAGTATCCATTCACATATATGTACTGAATCTATAAGCATGTTACTAAAGGTTAGACTATGATAAAACAGAGAAGACAAATGCAGGCCAGAGCAAACTAGAAGTGAACACAACATGTAACAACAGAAAACCACACATTATCCTAGATCCTCTCACACTTACCAAAGCAACTATAGGGTTACTCCACACTAGGTCAGTCTCAAACTGGTCAGACTGAGAGGGAGCTGGACCATAACAATAATGACTAAGAGAAGAATGAGGCTTTGAGAAAGCCAATCAGTTTAGAGGGGTGGAGTATACGCAATAATGAGGCAGAGGAACATTCTGGATCTCAGATATGCCCATGAAATTGTGAAATCTAGAAATTTTTTCATATCCCTGCAAGTGGATATGTTGTGTAATTCCATGTAAACCAAACTAATGTTTCGGATAATGTTACTCGTAATGATTAAAAAGGCAAATATTGTACTACATCAGTAAGAATACACTGTGTTGTGCTGCATATTGGTGCATGAACTCAGAATCAACTTTGACCATAGTCATTTCACACCAGTGTGTAACCTAATCTAAGGTGCACTGTATTTTAGTGTAAAGTCTTCGTTTGTCATACATGAACACACCGCAGCACACAGTTTGAACAGCACAAAACAGTTCTCTGTATTTAACCCATTCACCCAAGTGAAGCAGCGGGTAGCCAGGAACACAGCACCCAAGCAGCAGTGTGTGAGGACGGTACCTTGCTCAAGTGACCCTCAGTGGTGCTACTAGTAGTGGTAGGATTCGAACCCACTGCATTCTGATCGCAAGGCCGACTTCCCAACCTCTAGACCACCAGCTGCCCCTTAAATTATTTTTTTATTCTATGCTGCATGTGATTTTGAGCACACAGGATTTGTCTTCATTGCAAAAGTAATTTGAGTTTTTTGTTCTTTTACAATTTTCATATATGTTTTGAATAAGGTATGTCATTTTT
>JBBPCY010072646.1:0-10876 GCA_037974405.1 Brachyalestes nurse
GAAATCTATCTATGCATATGCATGGGGCCGTCATGCAGGGCCCTGCAGCTCAAAGCCTGACATGACTGGTACCAAGGACAAATAAGTTTGAGGCGTAATGGTTCCAGCGCCCAGGGGGAATGAGGTAGAAAATATACAATTTTGGTGCGTATCAATTCATTCATGTAGGTACTCATTGTAGGTACTAGAGCAAAACAAAGTCAACACCTATATATATCTTCACAATATTCTAATTTTTTTAATTCCTGTTTTCGTGGGTTTTATGAGCTGGAAGCCCAAATTATGTACAAATTGAATGGAATTATGGAAATAAAACTTTTCCATTATATTTTTTGGAAAGAGTCTGTGTGTATATATATATATATTCGTTCTAAAAGCAACCTTGGGTCAAAAATAGTGGATAAATATTCTTAAACCTAAACTACTAATGTCTTGTATGTACTGTATTTTCTCTGTGCGGGGGAAATGCATTTGCTAAGAAATACTTTAACTAGGCCACCAAACTCGTTTCACCACTAAAAACGTCATGAAAAGGCGTAGGAAGCAGTTGTGTAGTTGTGTACTTCTGTTTTAAGAAGTCAGAGCTCGCAGTTTCAGGTCAGTTTGGCAGGGAGAGAAACGAAATTGCAATTTTTCATTTACTATGTAAGGATTTTTTCTTCTATCACATGAGGAGGGAGTACTTCTGTGGAATGTAAGTGAATATTACATAATCTAACAACAGCTGTGTTTGCGTTTGTGTCATTTGTTGATAGTGAAATTAAGTCTTTTACAGGTGTTCTGAAATAAATGTGATTTGAATCCCAAATTACAGGCTGTGTGCCTGATGGTGTTGTGGAACCTTTACAGGAAAAAAGTTAGTCTGATCTGTTATCTGCTAATTATTTTATTATTTTATTTTGTGATATTAAAGTGCCACTTTGGCCAAAATTAAAATGATATCCTAAGCGTGTCTGCCCGCCTCTTTACTAGACGTAGGTAATCTGATTTGAGAGCTGAGAAAACCCCCTTCTAATGATGCATTAAAGATAAAGGGGACTTCTGAAAAAAACAAGGAACTTTGGGGTGGACATTTGGTTATATAATTCCGTGGGCATTATTCCCACTGGCCAGGTGACGAAACTTATGTTATTTTATGATAAGGTGAAATATATATTTAATACTTTCATATCCTTCTCAGAAGAATACATCAAAATGGAAACCTCTGTGCTCTTGCAATTTTAACAGTGCTTCAGGGGACTTATCAGCTTGCTGTCCAAATGAATGGATGTTCTCCCATTGATGTGTGATGAAACATCAAACTCATGGGATCCCAAATTTGTGAGTGTGTCTTTTCCCTTTCTCATTGCTAAGTTGCTGAAATTGCTCAAATATTAGAGTTTAATGTAAGAAAATTATAACTCTGTTATATCTGTTAATCAACAGTCAGAGCAGTTGAGCAGCAACATTTTTTAGATGATGCAGATGAGGGTAAGAGATACTTTCATAAAGCCTACTACAGTAACTTCTTGTCATGGAGTACTATGGTCACCTGCCAGTTTGTTTGAGTCAAAATGTAAGTTGACCCATGCATTTCTTTTCTACTTAGAAACCACACCGCTCTTTGAGAAGATCAAAATCGTTCTTATTGGCTATCATGAAGCTGGGAAGAACACAGTTGGAAACATCATTCTTAGAAAGACAGCCTTCACATATTGGAATACATATACGGGACACCACTCGAAGGCTGACAACACAATATTTGGAAGGCGTGTTAGTTTGATTCGTGTCCCTGGTTGGTCTGGAGATTTGGGCTCTGAAAACCCTGGGCAAGTGAAACTTCACCAGATTATTAAAGACAGCGTGAAATCTTTCAAACATGGACCTCATGTCATTATACTGGTTGTTAAAATGGACAAAAAACTAACAAAGACAACCAAAAACACATTAGAAAAACTGCTGGGTGAGGACCTTGCCAAGCATACTCTAGTGTTTTCCACTGATGGAGAAAGGGTTTCGTTTGTTGAAATGAAGGAACATTGCGAAAGTAATAAACAAACGGTCTTCACCATGTGTAGAAAAAGATGTCAGTGCGGGAAGCAAAACATGGAGTTGATTGAAGCAATTGAAGACTTCATTGCAGGAAAAGATCCTATTCATTTCTATCCAACAGTTATAAGCCCTGAACAGCAGGTCAACCAGCTGGTCAGTCTCGTGAATAGAATGAATCAGAGAATCTCAGCTCTGACTGAGTCCATCTCAAAATTACAAACAGAGAATGAGGTGGATGCTAATGAGATCAGGACAAAAGTCGACTTAAAGAATGTCAAAATAAGAAAACTACATCATGTAAAGAGAGAAAAGGAGCTTGTGATAGAAAGCCTAAGGTCAAAATTTGGTAACACAGAGCTCTCTGCAATGCATGAAGAGGAAACACAATCTGAAGATGAAGCAACTCAAAGAAACGTACCTCTGAGAAAGATAAAGAAAAAGAAGAAAGAGCTTAAAAAGAAAAACATGAAAGAAGAAGAAATGTTGAGTTACAGGGTTCATCTGAACGGAATAAAGGAGCCACGAATACAGACAAATAAGACATGGAGAAATACACTACTACAAGGTAACCTGTGAAAAATTATTTTGGATTATTTTGTCTGTAATGACGCTCATTCTGTATCGGTTTGAAGAGGCTCGCTGAAAAAACAACATAGTACTTTTTGCCACATATTAAATCAGCTGTCAACAAATTGCACCAATATTTAGATTAAAAAACAAATGTATACATTTTCCAATGAACTGAAAAACACAATGAAAAGAGTAAATGAGCTAACCAAAATGATCTTGCTACACTGCTGTATTGTACTGTACTGGATGGACGCTGGCGTGAAAAGTCTTACAGCACATTTTACTTGACACGCCAACTAGTTGGTTTATCTTAAGAAGAGCTTGTTCAAAGCTCACACCTTATTCCGATCTACAGAAGAACTGAATTCTTAAGAAGAAGAACGAAACTAATTTAGTAATATTTATTTTTTCTTTTTTGTGAAGAAAACATTACAGAAGATGAAGGACTCGAAACAAGTGGATCACATAAAGGTAAGCGCTTTCCTATTCTCACAGGTTCTGAATAATGTACTTGCAGCAAAACTTCTTTCTAACATCTATCTATCTGGTAGATTCAACATCAGATGATGAGGGGCCTCAAACAAGTGATTCAGCAAGTGAGATTTTTCTATTCTTATTAAAAATGTGTCTTGATTAATGTTGCATAATTATTGATTGATTTATTTGTTTGTTTATTTGGTAGCATCAAAATCAGCTGGTGCGGGACATCAAGAAAGTGAATCACAGAGAAGTAAGATAATTTGGGCTTCTTACAGTAATTAAAATAACAAGTATATGTATTTCCATTTTATCAGGTTTATTATTATCTAAAAATGTAAAAACAAAACTGAAATAAAAGATAAAAAAGAGACAAACCTTTATCCAGAAAGTATCTTTGAGAGATTTCGGACCAAAAAACTAATGAATCATAAACCAAATTTTAAGAAGTAATCTTGTCCCACCAGCAAAATATATTCTGTTCTGGCAAAAGCAAGAAAAAAACAACAAATAGGATTTGGATAAAGACTTGCTCAAATTAAATGCTTGGTTTGATTTTTCTGTTTTTCAGTTTTTTGTTTATTTTGTAAAACCTCAAGCCCAATAGACACATCAAAAGAAGTAGTACTTCCTTAAAATGGTTAGATACATGTGTAACAATAAACAGGTTTACTCTATGAACCCATGAACAGGTTTACTCTGATTATGATTTTATAATTAAGAACATATAGAAAAATGAATTAACACACATTCCTCATAAAAAAGGCTTCACAAATCACAATAACAACAGACATGCATTTACATTTGTGCATTTGAGCTGACATCCTCATCCAGACTGGCTTACAAGTTAATCATGTTGCAAAGGTGTGTGAAAGGTGTGTTAGGACTCTTATTAGTGTTGTGTGGCCTGTTTTTCTCAAGTGGGATAATAAGCCTCAGTTGGCTGAGAGGCAGCCAGTATTGTTACCAGAATTATTGTTAAAATAAATCATAGTAATAGTAAAATAAATCATAGCAATGTATTGATTCATGTCGACTAATATACTTCAAGTGAAAATCCGACACAATGCTCCATGTCCACTGTAAATGGTAAAAGTATACTTAACTACAGCATAAGTACGTTTTCTTATTTTAGAACATTTTAGAACAAACTGATGTTGATGTTTTGTGTAGACTGAAACTGAAATGTATTTGTTAATACACAACCAGCTTTCCAAATTAAAAAATAACTCAATATTACAGATATAAGTATAAGATTTTTGCTTGTTATTTATTAGTTAAATAATTTTATTAATGCTTACATATCAAATGTCTGTTCTCCTCACAATGGACTACATCCAGATGCTCTGAATGACTGGACATTGAATCTCAACAACATACTGGGTGAACTAAATGACGAACAGTTCAAAAAAGTGAAGGACCTGCTGCGGAGCGGAGGGAAGTGGAAAATCGCTGCTGGTAGATTGGATGGTCGAGACAGAGGTTCAGTTGCGATTCTTCTTGTAGAGACTTGGGGTGAACACAAGTGCATTATCAATACAAGAGATATCATGAAGGAAATCCCACGCAATGATAATGTTATACAAGACCTATTTAAGCCGTTTTTGGAGAAGATAGATGAAAGCTGGTGACACGTTTATGCAATAATACATATAACCCATTGATGGTACACCAAGCACTTAACACTCTCTTTAACAACACTAAGAAACTCATTGCTTTTATGAAGGTATTTAACTTTATGTTAATGAAGGCAATGCAAAGCTTGATCTTGACTGAGATGCATCTGTGTGAGCAGACAGATGGGGACAAAGCTCTTTAAAATCGTGGTGCTTCATTTGAAGACATTTTAATTCTAGACCAAGGCCCACCATTAGAACTTGTAAGCTACTGTGCTACACCCTCAAAATGACAGGTGCATTTCTCAACTGCACGTCAGAGAAAAGGGCCATGCTACACACTACCACATTACCAAAGAACCTCATCCTGAAATTACTGCACAGGAAAGCTGTGGAAACAATACTACAAAGCAGGAACAAGCCTGCTATTTCAACATGGGAGGGTTTGGCTACAGGAGACAGCATCACCCAGAGGTCCTACAAGTCAGTGGTAGAGACTGAAAAAGGAAGTGACAGAATCAGTGGCAGCAGCAGCAAGAGAGGCCACACCTGGAGCAGGGGCATGTTTTGACCTGCCACCAGAGCAGATACCACCTCCGAGTCAGGTTCAGCCGGATTCACCGTTAGCAGGAGGCCACACTAACAGACTGGCAGAAGGACTCTGAAATATGTGTGGTGTTGTTTATTTAAAAAAAATGGATGCTATATTTTTAGTTAGAGGTTAATATTTCTTGTAGAATGTTTTATTTTATGCCATGCATTGTTGTGAAACTTGAATACGTAAAGGTTGAGGGTTGATGGGTCATTACAAAACGAAATGGAATCATTATTTGCTCATATTAAATGTAGGTTTTTTTTAAGTCCACTCATATTAGCTTAGTATAGATGTCCTTGCACTGAAAAAAATACTGTCAGGATTAACTGTTATTTATAATATGGTTGACGTGAACTTCTATTACAGATCTTAATTGAATGTTTTTATTTGTAATATTTCTTATTAAAGTAAATTATTTTCATACATGTAACCATTCTGTCATACATGTAAGCAGCACGAAATTCTTTCTGTCTTTAACCCATTCACCAAGTGAAGCAGGGGGGAGCCAGGAACACAGCGCACAGGGAGCAGTGTGTGGGGACGGTACCTTACTCAAGGGTACCTCAGTGGTGCCACTAGCAGTCTTGGGATTCAAACCCACAGATTCCTGATCGCAGGGCGAATGCCCTAACCACTAGGCCACCAGCATGTTTTTTATATATGATTATGATGATTAATGATGTGAAAAATTAATGAGTGAATAATCAAAAACTGTTCCCTAAACATCCCCAAGACACCAGCATGGAACGTAGCATATTTTCAAATAACCAACCAAAGTTTTATTTTTCTGAACAAAGTAATAAGTTGGAGAGTCTTGGGAGTGATCCTTGGGAAACCCAATTATATCAACTTGTGATCAGTGCCTTGAACTGATGTTCTGGGGGACAAAAAAAACCTCTTAAATAATTTATCAAAGTTAGACTCAAAATGCAATATAGCAGACAAAAAATGGTTTAGGGCTCCATTGTCTTGTGCTCAGTAGGCATTCAACTTGCTTATTTAGATATAGTTTCAGCCTATCCCTGTTTTTGTGCCTCTTCTGGCTGCATTATAAGTATTAATAGTTCTGTTGAGAGATAATGATACTTCAGCATGTTTGATTAAATATAATTCTCACTTCATACCTTCATTGTGCATTGAAAGGTCAGAAATGATTTAATGAACCATAGAACAACACACTGGTAGGAGCAGTGTGCCCCCTCCCCCCAAACTTGAAATGAAACATAATACTAAGAAACACTAGAAGTTAGTAGTGATGTGAATTCTTAAACCATAACCTATACATCCCTATACTAATCTATTTTTAAAAATCTATCAGCTCCTTTGAACCTCAGTCTGTTTTACACTAAAGTGGTGCAGATGGATGTGGTCTTGGGACACTCTACAACAGCGGTCACTAACAGGCGTACCACGGTCCGGGTCCGGACCCGGAAGCTGTCCCATACGGACCCGGACCTATAGCCAACACAGAATGTTATAATAAGAACCTGACAGGACACGTCTATTTTTACCGGCGCAGAAATAAGAAATATCAAGAGATTAGTATTGCCACTTGTAAGTACAGCACAAATACAGACCCATTCTGAGTCTGTGTACGCTGAGCTCCTATAACCCCATTTCTTAAAGGACATTCGGGAAGACTTCACTGATGTAACGCTCCAATTTGACACAAGTACACTAATGCTTTAGATTAATGGCATGACAAAAGTAAGGTTTTTAATGCTCTGAAAAGGCTGGGGAAAAAAAACAAAATCATGATTGAGCCCACACTGATTACTTACATAAAATCCAGAGGATCTTAAAATGTTTCCAGAATTCACTTCTTTCCTGCAGAGATACATGTCACCATTAATGCCCTTTATTTGTGGTTCTATATGGACTATATAGAACCACATGATATCAACAGAGCAGAGAAAACAGGAGAGTGGTGCATGAATGAAGAAGAAAAATGTAAAAAGTGGAATTCAAAATTGATTCACTGGAGTACCTTTCAGTTGAGAGAAGATTCAACTAGACATTATGGAGCTAGATTATAAATAGGGTATACTATATAAGTGTGTAAAATGTAGTGTTCAAATATTATTCGAATATGCTATATTGTAATATTGTTAAAATTATATTGTTAGGTTGTGTGGTTATAACTCCATCAGCATTTCAGATGCTCTATATCTTTGTACTGCTATGTGTAGATTAATTACTGCACTCATAATAACAATAGAATTGTCTTAATGGACTAGAAAATATATCATACCCAACACTGAGCAAAAATTATCTAGGTGGCTAAAACACTCAATGTTATCACAACTGCTAAAAACATACACAATGTAGCTTAATGATTAAACACTCTTAAAACTGTGTATTTAAGTATTAAATATTCAGTGCCCTTTGAACTATTAGGTCTATAATATGCGTTCTGAGAAATGTGTCTCACATACACACAGACAAGATGTAATATTGGTAATCTTTATGTGTTCCATTGATATAGAAACATTCTCCTCTTCTGAAACTGGTTAGTTTTGCAGTCTAGGAGCTCAAGAAAAACAAAGAATTTTTAAATTTTTTGTCTGAAAATGTGCTGAAATTTGAAAACTATTTCCAGGTGCATTTAAGTCATTTATAGTCGCTCACTCCAGACTTTCCTCTTTTTGGGTTGTAGTTCAGGGAAGAGGCGTATACTTCTGTGTTGATGCATCATGTGCTCAGAAGGACAGACCTTCATATTTTAATTGCGTTAATTCCATGTCTATTGATATGCTTGTATTAATGTGGTTATCTTAATATGCTTGTATTTATGTGGTTCTTCATGGGTAAGGGCATTGTAATAAAAACAATGCATTCTTTTTAAGCAACTCATGAAAATTCAAGGAGCTTTGCATTCTAGCATCCTCATAAGACTCGTCCACTCCTTTTCCCTTTGTGCCTTTTTGTTCACATTTGCTTTATTGAGCTTGATCAAGATTTGAGTACCATTTTATTTGCAATTTACTATAGTGTGAGCTCACTGGTTCATTCATTAAATGTTTTGGTATTAATAATACCAAGAAATATAAGCCAGGAAATATGTTACCGTGTTTCTCGTGCACTTGAATCCAGATTTCTTTTGCCTTGGGCAAATGAACAACAGTGTGACAGTTCCTCTATTATGGTTTTTCACTTGTCTAGACTTGCTTGCTGTTTTCATTTCTCCTCTCTGTCAAAAGTCATGTGACTGAAAAGTATGTTGTATTTTGTATTAGTTTTGCCCTTTCAGTTTCTAAACTTTTCTGATGTAATGCAGCGTACACTTTTTCATACACAGAAAGAGAAGTTAGCAAAGTATAAATATTTCATTTGAAAGAGATTTTATTACTGCAAAAAGGACCAACCGCTTACATTATTATTAAAATTAACAGGAGCAAAGTATTGGGACACACCTGTATATACTAAAGGATATGGCTAACAGTGATGGAACTGTCATGCAACACTATACAGACAAAAGACACAGTTGTTTCTTGGCGGCAGGCTCATCTCAAAAATGTCTTCCGGAATATTCTTTCTAGTTACTATAAATGGCTGACGTTACGCAATATAATACAAGAAAGACAGACATTCGGTTCGTCAGACGTTTCCTTTGATTTATGCACTAAAATGAAATAAAAAAAAGGTTGTTTACGAATCCTAAGCATTAGCATTAGCATGCTAGCGGCTGTTAGCGCTGTTAATGTGAATAAATCCTAGCAAGTCACCTAACAGATAAAACAGCTCAATGTGTAAAGGTAGCGCACATACTGACATATAATTAATCATTTTGGATACTTACATTCGTAGCGAAGTACAAAAAACTCCTTCACTCCAGTCAATCCCAAAACCAGCTGAAAAAAGAAAATGGCGCCTGCTCCCTCCATAAAAGCCAGCGCAATCGGTAAATTGCGCATGCGTAGAAAAATTAACTTTTTAATCTGATTTTTCTGATTAATCAACTTGACTATTTAAAACCAACATAAAATTATTGTAGAGTGTAGAGTTGTTCCCACTTTGCTGCTATAATAGTTCCACCCCTCATGCAAACTAAGTAACAAACTAGATAAAATCTGAATGCACAGGCAGGGGCAAATAGCTAAGATTTTTGAAAAATCTTTTGAAAAATCTATTCTCTCCGGTCTTGTGTACTCAAGCCTGTTTTGTTTTGTTTGATTTAAAAATAAAAGACATGGATTGTGGTTTTTAGCAGGGGTTTTCTAAAAAAAATCCATCTGGTGTCTGGATCAGAAAGAGTCAGGGTTTCTCATGAATTGGCAGTACTCCACTCCACCTATGGTGAATTTTGGCATTCCAACAGGCTATGTATTAATCTCTTTGACTTTCTTGGGGTTTCTTCAGAAAGTCACTATTTGAACTGCCCGTTCACTTTGTCCATTAGTCCATTTTCTATATATCTAGATTGTATAGTGTACATTTTATACTCCACTGTTTAATATTTTTTTATTATTCTATTTTATTCAATTTAATTAAATTATATTCTATTGTTTTCTTAATTTTTCTTAATCCACTTTCTGCAAATTTCCCTCTTGTGGGACTAATAAAGGTTTATATTATCTAATCTTATATTTTGGAAATCCATCTTTGTGGTTATGTTTTAAAGGGTAAGTTATGCCTTACCCTTTGGCTCCATGTTGTGACCAGAATAGGTAATGAACTTGCAGGTCGACTTCAGCAGTGGTGTTTCCTTAGCAATTTCCTCAAACTCAAGTCAAGCCAGGCCAACACATTCTGCTCCGAAACGAGTTCGTTTTCAGTGACCAAGCTCTGTTCTTTCCGCTCTCTGCTCTATTTCATACTTCCTTTCCTGCTTTCCTGTAGCTGCCGTTTGCAGTTACGTTTTTGTTCTGCATGCATGATTTACACATTTGACTAAAGTGATGTTTTTGCTTTTAAATATGAAATGTATCCACAATACTGTGCTTGCAACGAACAATTTAATTTTTACGTTTTGAGCTAAAGTTAAAAAGCTTTTGAAATAGCTTTCGTTAAGCACAAAACTTGTTTCTAACAATAAGTTCCATGATGCATACTTGTGTCAAAACTCGGATTTGAAAAGAAGCTCGGATTCACTGCAAGACGCCAGTTCATGTTAATAACGTACAGGTAGCGGAAAACACTATATACAATTTAAAAGATTAAATAAATAAACCTCAAAAGAACTCAAGAACTGCTCCTGAAGAAGAATAAGAAACTAAAATGTGTCTTTGAAGGTATGCGGAGCATGAAATTCAGGCAAACAAACTGTATTAAAATGAATTGTTATTTTATTATTACTAACACTGGGAGCTTGGAGAATATTTTTTAATTCAGAAGCCCGAGCCAGCAGAAGAAAGATTGTCATTTTAAAGGCGTAGCAGAAAGTGCCTGAAATGAAAGTGAAAGCGTTTAATTTCATTCAACATCCAGGCAGGAAGCAAGCACTGCTGCGTCAAGGACAAATCAAAATAACATCTTTCTATACTCGATATTAAAGTGGACAGCAACAGTGTTTTGATTGGAGATGTCGGACTACCAGCACGATGTGTTTTTTGAGGCAAGTAACCTCTCCGAAGACGACAAGAAAAAG
>JBBPCY010072647.1:0-10875 GCA_037974405.1 Brachyalestes nurse
ATCATCATCATCATCATCATCATCATCATCATCATCATCATTATTATTATTATTATTATTATTATTATTATTATTATCATCGGTGTTGTAAGTTGGGCTGTGTGTAAAATGAAGCACACACACACACACACGCCCAGTGAGTAATGTGCTCTTGTTTAAGTTTCGGTTTCCTCAACAAGCTTCTGGCGTAATTCTGGCTGGATATTTTGACCACTACTCTCTGCAGTATTGGTACAGTTCATTTAAATTGGTTGGACCTTGCTTTTAAGAATTGTCCACAAATTTTCAACAGGGTTGAGGTCGGGGCTTTGAGAAGGCCATTCCAGAAGCTTAATTTTAGCCTGCCTTATCCATTCTAAAACAAGTTTTGATGTGTGTCTGGGATCATTATCTTGTTGGAACACCCAGTTGTGTCCAAGTTTCAACCATCTAGATGTTGATTTGAGATGAAGTTTTGGAAACTGAAATTAAAGGGGAAGAGATAATTTATTATACAGGGCACAGTATAGTCGTGTCCAGTTTTGAGAATGACAGAAATATTGCTTTTCACAAAGTTTGCTGCTTTTTTGTCAGATGTTTCAAAGACCTTTATTGACAACAACATCACGTTTATACAAAGAGTCAGTATTTGCAATATTGGCCCCCCTTTTTAAAGACCTCTGCAATTAGCCCTGGCATGCTGTCAATCAATTTCTGGGCCAAATCCTTACTGATGGCCACCCATTCTTGCATAATCAATGCTTGGAGCTTGACAGAATTTGTGGGTTTCTGTTTGTTCACCCATCTCTTGTAGATTGAGCATAAATTCTTAATGGGATTAAGGTTTGGGAAGTTTCCTGCCATGGACCCAAAATCTTGGTGTTTTGTTCCCTGAGGCACTTAATGATCACTTTTGCTTCATGGCGTGGTGCTCCATCATACTGGGAAAAGCACTGTTGTTCAACGAATTGTTCTTGGATAGTTTGGAGAAGTTGCTCTCAGAGGATGTTTTGGTACCATTATTTATTCACGGCTGTGTTTTTAGGCAAAATTCTGAATAAGTTCACTGCCTTGTATGAGAAGAAAAGGTAACCATGGTTAACAGAGGAAGAACAATTTTTTCAAGCACCACCTTCTGCAGTCTGCTATTCTAACTCAGTCAGCCACTCAGTGAGAGTGATCTCCAGCCTCGTCCTCCTCAACACTGAAATTATGTCAGCAGGTCCTTTTGTGGCAGGGCTAAAAAAAAGTTCTATATTTTTTTTGTTATTTATTTGAAAATGTGAACTTTCATATATTCCACATTCAGTACACAGAAAGTTTTCATTTTGATGATGACTTACAGTTTATGAAAATCAAAAATCCAGTATCTCAGTATATTAGAATCTTTCATACTTCATAAGATATAACAAAAAAATGATTTACAATACAGAAACAATTCAAACTTTTGAAAAGTTCATTTATTAAGTCAGTACTTGACCGGGGTTCCTTTAGGACAAATTATTGCTCAAATTGTTATGCTGATGATATGATTTGTAATGAAATACATTACATTATACTAAAAAAACCCCAAGAGTTTTCACTAATAATTTTCATTATTCTTAATTTTTATAGCTCTGTTTTATTGACACCATGGGAGTCCACGGCCTCAAGAGCTATATTGAGAGCAAAAGCAACGTGTTAAGGAAACTTAACTTCAGACACAGCAAGCTCGTCATTGATGGGTCCAATTTGTATTTCACCCTTTACTTTAGCTCTCAACTGGACCAAGTGCATGGAGGTGAATATGATGCTTTTGAAAAAGAGGTCAGGCTGTTTTTCAGAACCCTTAAAACCTGTAAAATTAAGCCCTTTGTCGTGCTGGATGGAGGGGATGACATCAGCGACAAGAAGTTCAGCACCCAGAGGAAAAGAGCTCAAGAAAGAATCAAAAGGGCCGAAGCCTTGTCCAGAGGACGACCAGGACAGATCCTGCCGATTCTCACCAAAAACGTCTTCAAGCAGCTTCTCAGGAAGCTTGGCGTGAACTTCATTCAGTGTGTAGCTGAGGCTGATTGGGAGGTCGCCGCCCTGGCCAACGAGTTGAACTGTCCGGTTCTGTCTAACGACTCAGATTTCTATATATTCGACATCAAAGCAGGGTTTTTACCCCTTTCTGAATTCGAGTGGAAGAAAGTAAAACAATCCAAGAAATATTTCATCCCAGCCAAACAATATTTTGTGGTCAACCTCTGCAAAACATTTAACTTCATGAACAAGCGCCTCCTACCTATTTTTGCCACTATCTTGGGCAATGACTATGCTAATCTTGACAAAAGACTATTCCCAAACTGGGCCAAGTTCTCACTGATGGCTGGAGGAAACAATATCGATGGCTTGCTCAGGTGGCTGTCCCAATTTCGGAAACCAGCAGAGGCCATTCGTGCCCTCCGTGACATTATAAAAAACACAAAGGATTGGATCCCTATCTCCAGTGCCCTCACTCAGGGCCAGCAGGAGTACTGGATCACTTCCAGCTCCATAGCCCAGTACTTCATAAGCAAAGAACCTCAGTGCAGGCTTCCAGTCCCACTGCAGCACGTGCCAAAGTGGTTCCTGAAATCTGTGGCTGAGGGAAAGCTCAACTCCATCCTCGTCAATGTCCTAACGCTGCACAGGGTCTTTCTCAACTTTTCGGTCCAGGATTTCACACAATGCAGCAACAATCTGTCCTCCAGGCCCATACGGCAGGTCTTCTATGGCTTAATGCTGAGCAGAAGATCAGCTGTTGGAGAGGGAGAGGGGTGCGAGGTGGAGGAGTATGACAGGGAGGGGCTAACGCTGTGCAGCTCCAAGGTTGAGGCCATCCCTTCAAATCTTCACTTGCAGACGCTGTGGAAGGTAATGGTTCCATTTAGAACAATGATAATATGCAATGCAATCTTTGCATTGTATTAAAAAAAGAATTTAACACCGCTAAAGATGCTAAAACAAACTCTTTCCTACCCATATTTGGAAGGTCATCATGTTTGTGCTGTCACAGCCATGAATTAATTTTACATATGACCAGCCCATAGCAATTTAGCCTTGCCCACTCAACTTACAGTAGTTTAGCCCCACCCATTCATGTTGAAGTGATACAGAGAGTTATTCCTGCTGACAGTTTATAGTTATTGGAGTGGAATTGGAGGGAAACCCTTTCTGGCTGTCGGGAAGTAAACGGATCACTAAAGCCACCTAATGGATCCTGAAGAGTCTGAAGAGATGACTGGCTTGTGAATGAGGCACAGTACAGGGCGGCCAATCAGAACAGAGGTCACTTATATATAAGAGCCCTGAACGAAGAGTCCAGTAGCAGCCTGTTTAATGCTGAGAGGTAAGGAGAGGTTGTAAGCATTACATACACTTTTTTTGTCTTCTAGACGCCACAGCATGTGCGGCTTCAGGTGATCTTGGACACCTTGTGCGTGTCTCAGCTTCCAGATGAGCTCCACATCCCTCCAAACCTGCAGCTGGCCGTATACGTCACCTGCTACTGGCTGAAACACGCGCAGCCTGAGCCCAGAGCAGAATTCCTCTGGGCCTTGCTGATCGGCCTGGTCTATGGAGAGCTGGCCAGAGATCCAAGCACCAACAAAGGTAAAGAAAGTTTCAGGCGTTAAACATATTACAGCAACCATCTGGTTAAAAAAATATATATTTATATCAAAACTTGCCCCCTAACCTAAATCCAGGTGATATGTTACATAAAATTTGGGCTAAACAGAAATATGCATTTGTTTGTTTATTTATTTATTTATTGACAAAGGCAATTCTTTTAGATATTAATTTGTTAATCATTTTTAGGGCTGCTGAACATTTCTGTTAATTTATATGATGGCATAAATCCTTTCAAAGGAAAATAATGCAGTATGTGAAGTGATTCAATAAAACAAAACAAAAAATTCAAAACCTCTTTTCAGTAGCTCTTTGGAAAGAAGGTTAACAGTTAGATGGAAAAATAAGATCTTTTGTGTGTCAGAGGGAGTTCATTGAACCTGAGAAGTGAGTCGACTCACCGTACCTTCTGTCACTAGATGTTTAATTTACATTCTATAAATGTATTTACATAATCACTATCACTGCCACTTATAAACACCTTCACAATCCACACAGTTTCTCCACTTGTTTCACTGAAGCTCAGAGTTGGATAGGTGAGAGGTGTAATGTTGTAGATCAGTAACAGGAACCCTTTAGAGCTAATGAACATTTACTGGTCAGTTTTCATTTACCCCATCTTTTCTTGCTTGGTTTGCAGAGGAGATGGTGCCGCAGAGGCTAAAGCTCCTGAAGAATGACAAAAAGAAGATGAAGAAGATGCCTCTGGACATGGAGGCAGCTCACGCTTACAGCCAGTGGCAGTGCACTCTGAGGGACAGTTTCTGCCTCAACCAGCTGCTGGCCAATCCAGTACCTGAACCAGAGTGTGCATGGTAAACACTCACTAACTATTCTACACTCTCAAGGCTGAACAAGCCTTCCAGACAAAACACTCGAACATCCAAGACAGGGAAACTTCTCTATTACGCACTCACACATGATACAGCTTGCCCTAATGCAGTGGTTCCCAAACGTTCTCTGCAAGGCCCCCCTTTTCGAGTCCCCCCCCACACCCCCCATTCAGACCACACAGGTTCAGATTCGAACTTTATTTGAAATAGAGCTCCCTTTTCTAATTGAGCCAAACAAATGCAATATCAAATGGTGCAGTTTCACCAGAAATAAAGAGCAAACTGAAGTTATAAACAAGAATAAACAACTGTCTCAACAAAAACGGCTGGGAAAATGAACAAGTTCCCAATCAGAAAAAAACTTAAAAGAGGATCATCTCAAGTCTCACACTTGAATTTGCAGTTGATGAAGAGTCAGCCTCTGCTGGAGGCTTGGCTGGGTGCACAAACTTGTCCATGTTTTTGCTAACGGTGCTCATTGGTGCGCCCCTCTGCAATACCTCTGCGCCCCCCAGTTTGGGAACCACTGCCCTAATGGAATGAGCCTAAAGTTCATCATTGTTCCTCTACGCCAGTGGTTCCTAAATAGGTCCTGAAGTCGCTATAGTGTTTTCCCTAACACACCCGATCATCTCATCCAACAAACCCAATCCAGCACACCCGATCCCGCACACCAGATCCAGCACACCCGATCTAACAATCCAGCAGACCTTATTCGACATGCCTGATCAGCAGACCCAGTCCAGCACACCTCTTCCAACACACCCGATACAGAATAAATGACCCAATGCACCTGATCCAAAACACCCGATTTCACACACTTAACCCAGCACTCCTAACTCCTCAATCAGCTCATTCCCCAGCTGCCCTTGTGCTGAACTGGGTGTGTGACCTGGGAGTGAAGGAGGTTTTCCACAACCGGTTTGGTAACCACTGTTCCAGGTGAAAGAGGAGTCATGAGACTTTGCTCATGAAAATGACAAACATTCGTGTCCGCATTCCTTTTTTTGGAAACATGATTTGTTTTATGTTTCTCCTGAAAAAGAAATTAATGTTATCAAGTATGGTGATAATTTATAAAATACTCCATCTTGACAGGCTTTTGAGAGCTTTCTCATGTTTTTTCATTTAGGCTATAGAGATTTTTTCACACATTTGTCTGAGGGAGAACTATTTTTTGTCTTTGGGGGACAGAGGGAGTTCTAATTTTTATTTTGGGGAACTGAGGAATTTCTACATTTTGATTTCAAGGGGCTGAGGGTGTTCTACTTTTTGTGTTTGGGGGAAAGAGGGAGTTCTTTTTGCATTTTTAATTTTTCTGTTTGGGGGACTGGGGGAGTTCTACTTTTTGTCTTTGCTTTTGGATATTGATGAGCTCCTCGGTTCTCTGTTGGTGTTTAGGTTGTTCAGTGGTCTGTTCCTGCATCGTGTGCTCAGTGAGCTGAACGATGACTTCACACCTGAGTCCCTGCTGGCCGAAACCCCTCCTGCCGTGCAGCTCTACCACAATTTGATGGAAGCTGTAAATCGTGAGCTGGACGAAGACTCTGTGAAGAGGATGAGCATCAGAACAAGAAGGGTACAGTCGAGAGAACGCTTATCATGCCAAGAGCCCCTGGAGGACATTAGCAACATGTTTGAACACCTAATGAACGAGGAGGACATGGATGATGAAGATCCACACAAGCAAGGGAAGAAGGAAAAGGCCAGAGAGCGAGGCGATGAGATTTACGAGAAAACCTGTATCACCCGTACGAGACACAAGACCAAGAAGAGAACCAGTAAAAAGGACCCAAAGTCCAAGAAATACGAGCGCACCTTCTGGTGATTGAGGCCATTGGCACGAAAATAACTGATGTATCCAAGTGAATGATTCACTGAGAGACTCACTGAACAACTTACTGAATCAATGATTGACTGTCATTAAGTTTGCAAGGAAGAATATAATGCGCATTATTTTTGGTGGAAATTTTGCTGCCATCAGCTTGTTCTGATTTATAGACAATGATTTAGAGATGAAATGTTAAACGCAGAGTCCTTTCCTGCTGCACAGGTTTTGCTTTATTTAAAAAAAAATGAATTCGATATGTACTGCAAATTGTGCACACACTCTCCGTCAGCCAATCAGGTTCATCCTCAAACATCTTACAGCATCAGTCCCTTTTTGCACAGAAGCTGTGAGACAGAAACCTGCTTGCTGACTCACTCGTTTGTTTGTTGTGTGTTTTGTTTACTTTTGTTTAATTTATATTTGCCGCTTTTATCAGACACTAACTACAGTTTCCCTGGAGACTAACTACAGTCCCCACTGCAACTTTGCTCCTGCTGAGGAACCCAGTGGTGGGTAGCATTCAAACCTATGACCTCTTGGTCTAGAGGCGAGTATCCTACCTACTTAACCACCACCACCCATTTCTTTGCAGTTTCTTAGCAGTATCTCAAAATAACATTACTACCTGAATTTAATGATCGGCATTTTAGAAGTTAAATTTTTACCTGAACTGCAAATATTTTGAAATGGCTTTTATGACAAAAAAGTATTCTTGTATTTAGAAAGCATATTGATAAGCACACAAGTTTACATAAAATTTTAAGATTTGTTATGCACAGTATTTAATTTTTAACTTTAATTGTATTTAACTTTAATTTTTCATTTTGTAAAGTTTTTGTTTACACCTGTGTAATAAAACATATTTAATGTGTTAAATGTTTCTTTTAAAAATATATATATATTTTTATGGGTGTCACACGATTTTTAAAAATCTTATTGCAAGCTCTGTGATTAATTGCACACAATTTTGCTGTAAAAGTATTAAATAAAAAATGTTATGGATTTTGGCATGAGTAAATGCAACATTGCAGACTTTCAGCGTCTCTTTTGTTAACTGTTTCTGCACTGTTCATGTGCAGTAATGGTCACAGCAATCAGAAATATGATCCAATATGCTGACAGAAAAATGCTTCAGCAAGAACAATGACAGAACTCAGTCCATCTATAAGCTACAGTTTAGGACAATATACATATAAGCACAGGCGTCAGAAGCATTTTAATGTTGAGGGGTCTGGAACGGCGTGGGGGTGTGGGGGGTTTCCGGGGGTTTGCGTGAGCTGCTTTCGGCGTCTCCCGTGTTTCATTAGTAAAAATCGCTGGGTGGCTAAGTGGGGGGTGGGGGAACACGTCACCCCCAAATAGTTCCGGCGTCCAGCATACAAGGCATCTCAAAATAAACTCGGCAACAAAGACCCTTTTCGCTGGGGAGTTAGTGGGTCACAGGTAGACGTGCTGTGTTTGGGACTGAGTGCCTGGTCAATGCAGTGGCCGTTTTTAAACTTAAACTTTCCATTCACTGGGCCAAGCAGCGCGTTCTTATCTTCACTTTGCAGAGCATCTGGAGCCATAACTGGACCGGGTTAAAGAGTCACCACAGCATGCGATTAATCAGCTTTGTTTTTCTGTGATCAATTAATCGAAATTAACGCGTTGAGTCATCACCCCTAACAGTGTGCGAACGATACCACGGTCTCCGGGGGCGAGGGGCGGGGTTATGGGGCTGGTTAGCTCGTGTGAGTGGGTGGGGCTTATTTTACACCTGTGAGAAAACCCATGCCCAAAATGGTATTTATCTGGTCATCATATCAATATTTTAGAGCTCCCCCAAAATTTCACAAAGCATATTTCCAGGGGAGCTCATGTAACCACTAGGGGAGCTATTCCCCCCCCCCCCCCCCAGTTCGCACCCTGACCCCTAATATTTTTATTTCTGTTAACTCTGTAGTCATTTTATGAAATCAAAAACCTCAACAAATGTACATTACTTCTATG
The DNA here is from genome assembly GCA_037974405.1 of Brachyalestes nurse. Taxonomy (NCBI): domain Eukaryota; kingdom Metazoa; phylum Chordata; class Actinopteri; order Characiformes; family Alestidae; genus Brachyalestes; species Brachyalestes nurse. The sequence continues at coordinate 8,272 of JBBPCY010072647.1, forward strand.
AAAAAGATAAAGCAAACAAAGATGAAAGACTTGTAGAAATTTTAATGTACAATTGTGATCCAACAAAGCGACAAGATCTTCTATAGTGCAGAAAATAAATTAAATACCATCTTAAAAAAAAACCCAAAACAAAAAAACATTACCAATTCCATCACCCCTTATTCAGGATTAATTTTCTCCTCCATTTTTATTAATGTGTCTATTCTGGGGATCAGCTTGCCTGTGGAAAACAAAAATCTGGCATGTTTGTCCCCAAATGCGGCCACAGTACCACATACTGCTATAAAGAGGAACGAAATCATTCCATACTGCAAAAATTCAGTGTATTGAGCCACTCCTCAATATGAAGAAAGGCGTAAGAAGTGGAAAAGAGCTGCAGGGCTGCACGATATCTCATTTTCATATTAATGAATATCAGCCTTAGAAAGAAAATAAAAGGTCAAAAAAGCCCTAAAACTAAAAATTTACGTATTTTGACAGGTCCCAGACTAATCCAGGATGTTTCAGATGATTTAAGGCATTCATGCAACAATTTTGGCCAACGAAATGCAGGCAACCCTTTAAAGGAATAGTTTAGTCAATAAACAATGGCCAATAGTTGATGAGCATAACTATAATAATGTTGGTAGCAAAACTAGCATGGACAGGCGAACTGTTCCTTTTAATATGTGTGTAATTGACAAATTAATATTTTTAAACATACTTTAAGGGATTCCGTCCATATCGTGCAGCCCTGGCATGCTTATCAAAACATTTGAGACAAAATCTTCACCTCACTACTGCCAAACCTTAAAGCTTCAATCAGTCCATGGCTAAGCTACATGTAAACCAACAGCAATTGCAGATGCTCCCTGTTCACTATGAGAAACACAAACCTCTTGTCCACGGCAACTCCAGAGGTCCAGAAGTTGAGCTAATGCTTCACAAATATCCAGACTGGACTTTGGCTTGACCGTAAATATGAAAACTGAAAAAAGAGGCTTTTTCCACAGTGCCTTTTTCAACAAAACAGAACCTAGTACCCTAAGTATTACTCTGCCAGTCAGGGGCTTCTGCATGTAGCAAAGCTTAAAAAACGATCCTAACAATGTGGGAGCGGTTCATAACGCCATTCTTCATCTTAACGCTTAATCTCAGTACTTTCATTTTCAAACAGTGCATAATGATACTTCGAAAAGTGTCCCATCGTGTAAAACGCTACCGAGCTACCCTTTTCATTTATCTCCCACTGTGGAATAGTGGTCAGCTGCATTAGACAATGTTATTATTATTTATAATAATACTAATAATAAAAACTCTGGCTTTTAGTTGGCATGGTCACTCCAAGTGTTGACACTTATGCAGTTACTTCAAGCAAGATCTGCCGGAATGCGAAGAGGCGTCTGCACCCACGTTGTTCCACAAAACTACAACCAGCAAAGTGTGATCAGTTCAGAGAGAGACAGAGATGGAGGAGAAACAAATAATAAAAAATAGGTATATATAATCATGAAACAGAGACATCGACAGCCACTGTATCGACAGCCACAGTATCCGATAAATAAAGGTTCGTCCAGATGCCATGGGAAAGTAGTACAGTCTTAAAGCAGCACACCAAAGCATCTTCAGGAAACAGGATGGTTTCAGCCAGTGCAGTTTCACTGAGAGGCCAGCAGGGGGGGCGGCGTGGGCTTTGAAAAAACAGAGGTCCACTTCCAATAGTCAGGTCAAACCCTCGACCTCTAATGCGGCTCTGTGCTGAAGTCTTTAGACGTGGACCCAACCAGCACGTGTCCAACAAACTCCGCCCACCCCGCCCCTGTCCCTGCGCCCAAATCTGCACCACAACCCTGTTCACGGGACGCAACGTGCGTCATACATCATGGAAAGAGTCGGCGGCCTCCGCTTTCTCACCCCCCCTCCAGCGCTCCAGCTTCTTTATGACCTCGGACACCACACACACGGAGGAGGTCAGGCCCACCAGGAACAGCAGGTCTGCACAAAGAGGAAAAACACAAGACAACTTTTAACTTTGGGTTTCCCATATGATTAAGAGAAAAAGATTGTACGTTCATAAACAACAGAAACTCTAACACTGTCCAACCGGTTCTGGTTTAGCTACTTTCATACCTGAAAAACTCCTGATGACACATGTGCTCAGAAACAATAACCATAAAAAACTACTCAAACATGATACACCCAAGAGTCTATTGCTCAGACATTTATACTCTAAGAATGACTGCAGGCACGAGTGCTGCACAATACAGACAAAATATCAAAGCACAATACATTTTTAAATAGGGGAAAAATATATATATAGATTTACAATACTGCTGCACAATATGGACAATCAATCAGTATTGTTTTTGCAACGCCTTTTAAGATTACTTTTCTGGAATTAAAAAGACAGTCTGTAAATTGTTTCAAATGGTACGTTTAGTGCCCCCATTCATACAGACCATAAATAAATAAATAAATAAGCTACAAAACCAGCCCATTTTCAAACAGTAGTTTTAAAGGGGACATATTATGCAAAACTCACTTTAGTTTTAGTTATAATAGGTCTATGGGCTATACAAAACATGTTCATGAAGTTCTTTGCACAAAATCACTCTCATATAAAGA
>JBBPCY010072648.1:0-10875 GCA_037974405.1 Brachyalestes nurse
TAAAGCATCTTACGATAAATAACTGAATAATAAACCATAAGTTTATGGGGTTAAATAACTATATATGGGTATTTCAGGATTGGCAGTTTAATCCCAGCGGTGCCACTCTGCCCACAATGGCTGGGATTCTCACAGCGAAACATGCCACATTCTCAGTAGGACAGAAGAAAGTCTCTGTTATCATTACGTGATACGCCAGCTAGTAAGGCACTGGAACATTTAAACTGAACATTCCTGCTCTTTTCTGATATAAAAAGAGCCATTCACTTCCCAATCACAACAGTCTATTCACATAACTAGTCACAAATAGTGTTTTTAGCCAGGACTGCTTTTTTAATGGTCTAATAGAGGGCAGAAATCAGGTCACTTACAAATATTAGTATTAAAGATACAGTAACAACAATAAAGGAATAAAGAAACGTCAGAAAATGTAAAATGTAAAAATGAATGGTGACTCCTGTTGGTACATACGTCCACACAAATGTCAGAGGTGAACTTCAGGGGAAAAAATAAAGTAAAATAAAGTCAGTTCAATTCAGTTATATCACTGTTATCCATCAGTAAACACTATGAAACTGATACGCAAGTTGTGTAGTTCTGAGAGGGAAAACTGAAGGGTTGGCCCATATACAGGTCCTTAGTGGTTAAGGGGTCAGTCCTGATCCATGGAAATATTTACATGGTTTTAATCTCCCTGCCCTGCACTCAAGTCAACAGCTGTTCTCTCTGAAGCACTTTGAAGGAATACCAGTAAAATACCAAAATCATCATAGCCACAGATATCACACAGAAACACAGATTTTTACTGCTCACGATTCCATTTTTGTAAACAATCCTGTATATTTTTATGCAGTGTCTTGTGTCAGTTGTGTTTTTAAAGCTTTACTTTGGAAAATGGATTTTGAGAAGTATTCAAAAGTTGGGCATGCCAGACTAGATTCCCATTTACTCTCAGTTTCTAAGCTGAAGAAAACGGTGTACTTCAATGATTCACTCTAGATGTTGTTTATCTACAGAACACAATAGCTTGAGAGGGGTGTTGTATGGTTATACCATAATTTTATTACATTAAATTAATATACTGGGTTCATGCTTCACAATATTTTAAACAAAGTTTGAATGAAGAAAATGATCGCTGTGTCCATGGTGTTGCATATCTATTATTGACACTAGAGCTGGTAGGTGGGAGGAGTGTGTATGAACATGAACATGCTGGAGTGGGTTGTTGATGGTGCTGGCTGTGAACTTTGTTGTTCAAACAATGCAGTTTAAAATGAACAAAATGTCTTCTGTTTTCTGCATAGCACCATCACATCTTCCACTTTGCAAATGGTTGGGTTTTAGCATTGCAGCATTACAGTGTTTCGCTCTATTGTTACAACCCTATAGCTTTGTGAATTACAATCCAAGAGGCTTAAATCAGCACAGATGGTAAACGGCATTCTTATCAAGAATCTTCAAGAAACTACTTTACCAGTTGTGCTGTATAGCTTAACAAAATACTGCTTACTCTAAGCTGGAAAGTGCAAATACTCACGTGTTATTGATGATCTGAAAGCGCTCTCCTTTTTTGAATGACAGGTCATCCGTTGTTCGGGCTTCATAATCATAGAGTGCGACAAAAAAAGTGATTCCACCTGAAAACAAAAGAGCAAACAGGACAGAAAATGGCTTAAAACAAAATCTAAACTAGTGACAGTAAATCATGGTTAAAGACTCATGTGATTCAATCCTGTTTCTCATTAGTTGCTCATTAAAACAAGTAAATTTTGTTGAAAGTAGAAATCCTGCTTGTATGTAAAAAAGCGCATATTTTATGATTAGTTCATTATGAATTTGATGAAAAGTCACTCTTGTATGAGGTCGTGTTTTGTATAAAGAAAACCATCCTTTAGATTTGTGCAGGATTTTGTTTTTTCTTCACATTGAAACAACCCCCCACTCAAAAAACCAAATAAACAAGAGCAGATTCAATCTACCAACATATACTGGTTAAATCTGTTGCACCAAAATAGTGTAATACTGACAATATATTGGTGTATCACCAATATACTGACTTTTATTCTTACCCTTTTAATTTAACCAATGTAGCTTTTCTTAATTTGGCAAAAACTGAAGTGCATCTAAAAGTATACATTCACTAGCTCTGAAAAAATCTGATTTATACAATTTTCCACTTACTATGATGTGAGCCACAAAGTCAGTATCCAAATTTCGACTACAAGTCAATAATCAACATTTTCTGCAAATTTCTGCAAAACCTATCTGTGCCTGCTTAAACCACACCCAGCTCTTTATTAAGATACCATAAAAATGAAATAAAGAAAAAATTTGGGTGGCTATTATCTTCTAATCTTTGTTATGAACATAAGCCTTGCAACTCCATAGCAAAATTAAAGAAGCAAAACTGGACACATAAACATGTCTTGGCTAACTGACTACATCTGACGTAAGAGGAAAATACTGTAGTGTAAAATATTTATTTTAGTATTAGATTTTGATGTTTTATTGTAAACCCATCAATCTTTTTTCTCTTTTTTCCATTTTGGAAGAAAGTGCATCACTAATTATATTATGCTAAACTCACTTTAGCTATAAAAGGTCTATGGGCTGTACAAAACATGCTCATAAAGTTCCTTACACAAAATCACTCTCACATAAAGAGATATCATCAGGTTTATTCTCCACAGTTTGAGGCCCTTTCAAAATGAGCCGTTTGGACGTCACACTGGGCCAATTTGCATAGAACCACCTCTCATCTGTCGAGACCCCACCTACAAGACCCGCCATTTTTGTCCGCTAGTTTTACGAGCATAGTGAGAGCACTAAGGCCACAGGCAGAGGCAGGTCACACATGAAGTGTTGTGTTGTTGCTGCAAAGAACAACACACATCCCTCCACTTTCTCCCAGACAAAGAAAACCGAAGAACTGTGTGGCTCCATTTCATTTTCGATGGCCATGTCTCAGCAACAATCGATTTCGTTACACCTTAAATAATGCTGTTTTGAATAAGGAGCTGTGAATAAGGAGCTAACTTCAGCATCGTGGGGGATCTGTACCTACTGTCTGTGACAAGTCAGCAGATGAGGGAGATAAGTACGTTCAAATAATGACTTTTGTGTTTCTGTCACAGTTAAGTATGAACTAGCTTGCTCGTTTCGTTTCATAAGCACATGATGGGTGGGGACGTGGCCAGCAACAACTTATTTGCATAAAAGTCAAAGAGCCCTTAAACAGCTCATTTCGAAAGGGACTGAAACTGAAAACAATAAAGCTGGTGAAATCTCTTTATGCGAGAGTGATTTTGTTCAAAGAACTTCATGAACATGTTTTGTATAGTACATAGACCTATTATAGCTTGTTTTTTAAAAAAGGGAGTTTTGCATAATATGTCCCCTTTAAATCATCACAAATAAATGTAACATTTTAATGGTGTTCTTTTTTGTTTGATTTGACAACAATTGCAGATCAAGATATCTTATGTTGCAAAACAACCTGCATTACATCCCATCAGATAACTGTGTATTTCTGTGTGTATGTGTGTGTGTGTGTGTGTGTTTCTGCATAATGAGTTCACCTGTTACAGTCCCTGGAAAGGGGCTGTTTCCAGCTGGACTGTATGAAGTGCCTCCGAAAGGCGCTAAGTCTGCTGTCCCACCAAACGGCACGAGTGTGCTGGTGTGTGTGACGGTGTGTGAAGCACTTTGTGAGGTGGTGTGTGGGGCCTGGTTCTGGGGTGTGTGAGTAGGTTCAGGTCCATAATGTCCCTGTGTGTCAGTAGCAGACTGGGCTGCAGAGGAACTCTCAGTCTTCTGCGGTGAAGCTTTATTCTGCTTACTCTGTACACAGCCCATAGCCTGCAACACACACACACACACACATATCAGTATACAGACTTTCCTGTTTATGTACATATTCACCTACAGGCCCAAGGTCTAGAGAAGAAATTAAATGTGAAGACATTGTCGCCGTCAGAACAAAATCTCCAAAATAGTAAATGTTCAGAGGAAGGAAATCATGTTCTTAACTGAATCTGAGTTAGTGGAAAAATATTTTCAAGTTATTCTGGGTCCATTCATTTTTCGCCGCAGTGTAAAGGGCACAAGACTTTTGGATTATGTGACAAAAATTAAAAACAACCACCAACTGCAACACATGATAATTTAAAGATTGTATTCAATAATGAAACTTCCATACCAGAATGTGTTCTCCATTACAGTGATACACTATCCATAACAATACACTGGTATATTGTCAATACAGAAACCCCCCACTTTTCGCGGGGGTTACATTCCAAGAGCATCTGTGCACGGACGTCGGCTTCTCTTTCTCGGCCGAGACGCAAACCACTGAGCAGCTGGCGAAGAAAGTACAGGCTGTTTTTTAGTCCCAGTCGGCCCCTGCTCTGAGTACAGCAGTATTGAACCGTCCCAAGAAGCGCTTTCTTTGTGTTCTCTGGACAGTACAAAAACATTTTTACAGTTATATTTTATATGGAAATGTAGGTGAATTTACGTTAATATTTATGTTACAAAATTAGTAACATAAACTGCGTAAAAAAAAACATATTGCAAATAAAGAAATGCAGAGAATATTTGCAGTTTCCATATTATTGTGGGGATTTCCGTGTACAATTATCAGTTAGGTTCTCAGAAAAAATCAGAGTCAGACTGATTCCGCGACTCCTGATCCGCGTAAAAGCAGGGATTTACTGTATATGTATACTGATTTTTGTTCAAAACTGCCTTTTACTTTTTGTATGCGTCTTTTCTTCATTGGGCAAAAAGTACAACTAAAAGTATGCAGTACTGTGCAAAAGTCTGAGGTAACTATCAAGTCAAGTCAAGTCAGGTAGGTTTTATTGTCATTACTACCATATACACACGGTACACAGTAAAAACGAAACAAAGTGCCTCCAAGACCATGGTGCAACACAATAGCAAAACAGAACACAATACAAGGCCACAAGCGCAGACAGGACGAAGAACAAGAGCAACAGTACAACTAGACGAGACAAGACAAGTCAACGTTCAGTGCAACTGACAACAGTTGCAGTGAGGATAATACAGTATTTGACAGGTGCTGTATTCTAGCAGCACAGATTTGTGTGCAAAGATGCAGAAGTTACATGTGCAAAAAAATGCCAAACAGCAGCAATACAGAATTGTGGCAGCAATATGGAACAGCAATAACTATAATTGTGCGATTGTACAATTGTAGCAGCAGCATAACAGAGAACGTGCAGAGAAAAAATATGCAAATAGTTTCAAGCCACTGATCTCGGCAGTGAGTGTCTCTCTGCCAGCAAAAACATTAGAACATTAGAAGTCTAACATTAGAACAAATTCAAACAAACAAGGGTCTTTCTAAGCTTCCAAAAAGTTTATATTTTGTCATCTCATTAGAACAACAGAGGTTTGGTTCTAGCTTTCTCCTTGATGGCTACAACCCTTGCATAGGTTTGTGAAAATATACGAGCAGCACACCTGTTTTCATTTAAAGAAGTGTGTACCGAGCCAAACAAGGTTTTTGATTATTTGATGGAAAGAGCCTTTTTAACATAGAAGTTAAACATTTTTTACTCGCCACCAGCAACATGGATGAGCCCCTCACCCCGCCTACACTCTCTTCTCTCTCCTCCGTCTGGAGAAAGGTTCTGTAACATACAGCTCTTCACTGCCAGGATGAGAAATAGTTTCTTCCTTCAGGCCATCAGACTCATCAGAATTGTACTTCATGCACAAACACACTCCTGAACTGAACTGCTCCTTCCTCCTAAACACACTTACATACTCAAAACTATTCTTCCTTAAAAAGGAATACAAGTTAACATTTCAGTAAGTGAAGTGAAGTCTTTTACCATTTGGGCAAACACTGTTCAGGTGAACCGTGATTATGAATTAAGTGCCAAATTGAGATTTAGTCAATGTCTGAAATCAGAAGACATGGAGGCATTAGGAAATAAGGTCTGACCAATACAATGACCAAAAAAAAAATTAAAGTCTCACAGATTTATCAGCATGGACAAAATATGAATAATCAACTGCTGTTACACTCCTCAGGCCACTTTTTTTTGTTCCATTAGTTTTGGAGGTGTGGCACCACCCTGGTTTGATATTTTTTAGCTTTTTAACGGTAACAAATTGTTCTAATCAGTGGCACAAACAGCAAATACACAGAAAAGTAGAGCCTCTGTTGTGGAACTGTTGTCTGAATGGAACACAAAGCCAGCCAGAAGTTGGAGTGCTAAGTCAGACATCCTGCTTCACAGTGCGTCCCTCTGGTCTAAGGCCAGCTTTCCATGCCTTAATCCTAAACTCGATTTCTATTAGAGATCACATCATTCCAAAACAGCTGCTTTAACCCGTTAAGATCAGTGAAAAAAAAACTATTTCTCCCTTTCATTCTTCTCTTTATTAATCACGTTTTCTCAATGATGTCATTTGTATGCTATGTTGAGAACATGATCTAATAACATTTTTATTATGTTTGCTTTGCAAAAACCATAATTCTGAGCAATAAAACACATGAAACGGGATATACAGCACACTTGAGTATTAACAGGTCTAAAGCATGCCCTGAATTCTGTCTCAGTGCTCACACACTCGCTCTGAAATGATCACAGAGCATCCAACAATAAGGGCAGCATGGAGACAGCAACACGTAGCACACAGAGCGCTCCAGCTCGGGTGACAGGTTTAAATGAGTTCCAGAGGACAAAGTTAAAGCCTCTGAATGTACCGCCAGCGAGACGTTAGGTTTGACAGGGTTAAACAACACTTCTAGAGGTCCCCAAAGAGCCATGAGAGAAACTTGTCTGACTGGGCAATCGCTCACATTCCTCTCCACAACACAAGCCAATGCACTCCTTTAAACTAAAGCTCTGCACAGCACTTCCTTTTATAATACACAATCAGAAACGTCTCTCTTATAGCAAAGCAAGAGAGCAAGAATGTGACGGTTTATGATTAAGGATGGCTTAAGATTTTATAACACACACACACATACACACACACACACACACTTCCAGCACATTTCACCCAGAGATTACAGAATCCAAATAAATATGATCTTACAATCTTACCAATGTTGATTTACCCCTCAACAAAAAAACAGAGTAAGAAAGAAAATGAGTGAGAGAGAGAGAGATACACTGACAGAGAGTGAGAGAGAGAGAGAGAGCGAGAGAGAGAAAGAGAGGGGGGGGTGAGACTGTGAGGATTATCCGAGTGGAAGATTTGCATCTAGAGCTAAATAAATCATAAAAACAAAGAAAATGAAAGAATAAAAAAGAAACTAGAAGGAATAATAAATTAAAAAAACCAAGTATGATAAATCATAAAACATTAGAACTAATGCAAATAAACAAAAAAATAATAAAAAGTCTAAATATTAAATATAGAGGTTTCTGAAAAAGAGTCGATATTTTGTGAGCAGTTTAAAAAACAAGTCTGGTTCCAGAGTTCCCCTCTGTGCCTCCAGCTATTGAATAGACTAATACAGTTTTATGAGCAGAACTCCTGATTTAATTTAATGAAGTGTTGACTGAGCCAAACCAGGTATTTGATGGTGAGCACAAGTAATTCTGGGTTTCCATGGAAAAATAGGCAAGCGTATAAATCGGAGCAACTTTGACAGGAACCAGATTGTGATGTCTAGACGACTGGGTCAGAGCATCTTCACGATGGCAGGTCTTGTGGGGCTGTTCTCAGTATGCAGTGATAAATACCTGCCAAGAGCGGTCCAAAGAGGGACGACCGGTGAACCGGTGTCAGGGTCATGGACACACGAGGCTCATTAATGCAAGTGAGAAGAGAAGGTTTTCATTTTTTATGGATTATTCATGCTTAGTTATACTTTAATGTTAATCCTCTAGCACATAGAGTCTAGGTCTTTGTAGCCCCTCTCTGGTACGAATGGAAACAGCCCCAGAAATGCAGAGTATGTGTTTACAATATACCTAAGGACTTAAATCACGGAAAAAAGTCATACTTAGATGATTTTGTCTAAATGTATCATTTCCAATACTGCTTATCATCCCAACCCAAATTCTTACATTTTTACATTATTGTACAATATTTCACTGCAATTCTTTGTTTTAATTTTTTAACTTTTTTAACTTTAATGACAATTGTTCAAAGTAGTGGTGAGAGGAACCATAAGTAGAAGCATTTAAAGCTTGTAAACTTATCTCACAAAGTTATGGCAATAGGTTGTTACAAATATGTTGCCTGTTTTTAATCCTTCATAAAATTGATACTTTATAACATGTTACATGCAGGGTGTCATGAGACGAAACAGATATATTTTTTCAGATTGACTATTGTCAAAAACTCAGCCAGTACAGTCAATCAAATGGGTATGTTTGTGATGTAGATATCACAACCCCTGGTTAACATCACCTCTAACAGTAAAGCCAGCAGTCTTTTTCTATAGTCTGACATCAGACTGATCTGAACGACAAACAATTAGGATCAGGAGTGCAAAATGACATTGTTTTATCTTGGACAACAGTAATGTATCTGTGCATGTTTCTGACAGTACAAACCAAAATCAATTCTGAAGTTTGTCAGACTGTGTGTTTGACAGATGAAATGTGAGAGCACTAGGGCATCCTGTATTTAAAGGAGAAGATTCAGGAAAAGACTCGGTTCTCCTCAGTATTAAAAAGTTAATCAGTAAGCAGTTCTAATGTGATTGCTCCAATCAAAACGCATGGAGTGTGACATAATCAGCATCCACAGACCGGATCTGCTCCAGCCTCCACCAAAACACAGAGAGCGGCTGGTGCTGGATAGACTTCAGGCAATCTATAGTTAGTAACACAAACTAATTAATTACATCATCTCTTAGCCTGGAGCAAATAACCTACAACTGCACACACACACACACACACACACACACACACACACACACACACACACACACACACACACATACACACACAAGCACACAAAGTAATATTCAACATTCAAAAGAGCTTGAGGCCAGTGCAGTGCACAATTAAAATAGACAAGGCACATGCAAGCACACAGATTTACAAACATAAAAACATAATTTTTCTACTCATACAGCTCACTAGGTCTTGCAGAAAGCACAAATGCACAGAGTATCACAACAAAAGTCATCAATAACATCTGATATGCATGTGCAGTTGCTTTTATTACAACCCTACACCAGCACACATAAACGCATTCCACACATCAAAACCATTACGTGCCTTTGATCCCTGTTAAACTGTATGTGTGCGCATTTCAAAGCCCTTTAGCACACTAACAGTAACATTAAGTCTTGATCCATGCATTCAAAACACTCACACATTTGAATCCCTCAAACTCAACCATACACACACATAAACACACGCGTTTGGTTTTACTATGTTTGTGAGGACATTCCATTGACCTGTGTATTACTGTAGCTGAGTAACACTACACCTACACCTAAACCCAACCCTCAGTTCAACTTGCGGTGAAAATAGCTGCCGTCTTTGTGAGGACCAGCAAAATGGTCCTACTTCTTCAGATTTTCAGGTATTCATATCATTATGAAGACATCTGGCCCAAAAAGGGATAAATACAAAGCCAAAAAGCCACACAGACACAGACACACACACACACACACACACACACACATACACACCCCATCCGTAGGGTTTTAACCATAACGCTGTCCAAAACAGCGAATCATCACAGCTGCAAAAATGCTCTCTCCCATTGGATTCCCACTGGAAGTACTTCCATGCACAAGCCTTCAGCATTCTTCATTCATGACAAGCAAAGTATGGAGCAATTTTACAGCTATATAGCCTCAAACTAGCAGCTTGATATGAGAGCTTTCACACAGCTGAAGGCATGATACCACTTTTTTCTTTTCTATTATCAAAACCTCAGCTACCACCCGACACTGATATAGCTCTGGCATTTATTCTTTTATAACTGCTGAGCTCTAAATAAGCTGCTGTTAACTGAAGCACTTCACTTATAAAAGGAGTGTCTAAAAGAAGGTTCTCATGCTTAAACTGCTTATACAGAGCTCACATCATGGCATCACAATGTGAGTGTGTGATATTTTAGGCTAGATTTGTTACAGGATTGGACTGGATCCATTCTTTTTTTTCCCTCTGAAATCTGATCAGGCATTTTCTGCTGAATTGAGCTGAATACTAATAATGGTCATCTCTACTGTCAGGATGACTCAACTAAACTTTATTTATATGTAATTCAAATGTACCTTCTCACTAAACATATAGTGGGTAATTAGAAATGACACAGAAATAACACACATGTTCATATGCTTTTTCCACCACATAGTCCTTGGATATCTTCTAGTGAAGTCTTTTTGGAGTCTATGAAAGGGTATGCATAGTTTTTATTAACTCATATAAGTCCATTTTATAGTCTGGTTTATAGTCTTTTTTTTAATCTCTATTTAATGAATCATCAACAATAACTGTTATGTTACTTGAATTACGAATTGAATCAATAGTCACTGGCCTACACATGCCTAGAGAAAGTCTAAAATATTGATATCTACTATCTAATGTGTATTGGTCCTTTCCAATAGTATCTTAACACTATGTTTGCTCCACATGCTTTTTCTAGAAGACCCGGTGTTTTCCACAAATGGTTCAAGATTCTTGTTCTCACAAATGAACAATGCATCTAATAATCCACTTTACAAGAAAACAACAAACATAGTATATATATATACCAAGAACCCATGTCGCGGTGCAAAAAGGCCGAATCGCGACATATCTCTTCCAATTCCCATAGCTGTCCTTCCCAACTTTCACCACTAGGGGCGAAAGTAGAACATCTGTACCCAAAAGGATCTTTGTCTTGTGTGAGCGAGTGGACCTTCTTGCCATGAAACTA
>JBBPCY010072649.1:0-10874 GCA_037974405.1 Brachyalestes nurse
TAGATGAGTTGTGTGTGACACTCAGTTTAAAACAATCATGCCCTGTAAAATTTGGGCTGATGTCTTCACAGTATTCTCATTTTTTAAATTCCTGTTTTCGTGGGTTTTATGAGCTGGAAGCCCAAATTGTGTACAAATACACAACTAAGTACTTGAAATCATTTAAGTTGCGAGCCCTGAATCTATAATCTATGAAAGTGTAACGTTTTGAATGGAATTATGTAAATAAATAAATTTTTCCATGATATTCTAATTTTTTTGAAAGGGTCTGTATATTTTTTCATTTTTAACCCTTCCCCCCACAGTGGTGGCGCCCTAGGTAACCCACTACGCACCTGTATTTATATTTACACTTTATAATATATTTACAAGGCTTAATATACACGTGTACGCCATTTTTCCCAACCAAATTCCAAAAATATTACCAGATTCTAGAGGGAATTTCCGAGTTCCCGGTCGATATGCTTAACTTTCGTTTTCACTGAGGCCTCGACCGGGACGAGGTTCATTTTTACTCTATTCCCGCTTCGCTTCTCCGGACGAAGGTTCGACCTCAAATACTCTTAAACAACTGGACTGAACTTTTAAACAGCTGAAGTCATCCAAACTGTGGTGTTAGATGTGTGGTTGTCCTGTGATAGCTGGAGGAGCTGGGGTGAGCCTACCTCTCCATTGACCCGCGGCTGATCTCCTGAAGAAGACATCGCGAAACAGAAACAACTGTTTTTTTCCTCTCGATTAGTTAAAAAATGACCAAACAACCGTCTGAACCGTCCTCGTTCCTGAGACCCCAAAGCTGACTCGGTCCCGTAAACGCGTCTGATACTTCCTGGAAGTCACGCGGCTGTCTGTAGAACCAAAAGCGAAAGTTTCTGAAAGACAAAAACATCACAGAAAAAACACTCACTCGGAGCCTGCCTGGAAAACACCTGGACCCCTCGGGAAGGACTGAACTCTGAGCTGAGATTGGCTATAATGTACAGTAGATCAGATTGACTTCAGTTAGTTTTACCATTAGGAGCCACCATGGTTGAGAAAACACTGGTGCTGGAGGGTCTTCCAGATGACTTCTGCCGTGTGCGGCCAAAGCTGGAGTTATACTTCAAAAACAAGAGAAGATCCGGAGGGGAGATCCTTCAGATTCAGGAGCATCCTGAGGACAGACGGAAAGCTCTGCTCGTTTACCTGGATGACGGAGGTAAGACCACCTCTCCTGCACAGCCAATCTGTTGGTCATCTTTATACAGCATAGCACCATATCCTCTATATTGTCTATACAAGGAAGGAGGATGTTTTTAGTTAAACATATGCTTTTCGTTCTGTAGATGTGAAGAAAGTTCTGGAGAAAGGAACCCACCGGATTGATTTCAAAGGTCGAGGAGTGGTTGAGGTGACAGTAAATCATTCAGAAGGACAGAGAGCCACAGCTGTAAAAGTTAAACCCTCAGTGCTGCCTAAACCTAAGCTGGAAGAGCTCAAGCACAGCCAGTCAGCTCAAGCCACATCAGAGGAGGTGAACTTGCTTATTTTACTGTTGAGTTTTATACACACTACGAAACCAAGGAAAATTGAGTGGAAAAGTGCACAGATTAAGGCTGATTAGGGGTTAAAACTACTGAATTTTCCTCTTACTTTTTGTTTATATTGCCCCTTAAATAAAAGAACCACCTGAATTAATCCCATATGTTTAAGATTCGGAGGTTTCACACTCGTGCCCTAAGTCCTTTTTTAAGGTAAAATTAAGCGATCGCTTCACAAATTAATGGCCTCTTAATTCAGATTAAGGGGGTTGATGTATTTTCAGGGGTAAATTAAGGTAGGGTTAAGCACATTTTAAGTACATTGTGTTTTGTAGTGACAGGTGACACACTGCACACCCTGAAACAGAAACGTCTCATAATTCTGACGTCCCATATGACCGGTTTTTCCCATCTATTTCTGTCAGTTCAAAGAAATGTGAGATGACAAGTAAAACAAGGAAGTGTGGAATGTGTGTATACATTGTGCTAATCTGACACAGATGAGGAATATATATATATATATCATTCATTTAAGTGCTAAATTAGTAAGAAAAATATAATTTAGTTTTGTAACAAACTTTTATGTAACAAAATTTTAATTTTGTAACAAACATTAACGTAAATTCAGTCACTTTTCCATAAAAAATAACTATAAATGTTTTGGTATTGTGGAGAGAAACGTCTTGGGATGGTGAAATGCGGGAGGTTTGAATGCAGCTAATCTGAGAATGCTATTTATTTCTCCTGGCTGCTGACAGTCCAGAATTTCCTCCCATGGAGTGCCTCGAGTGTCCTGTGTTTTTCGCTTTGTTCTTCTTAAAGTCCTGTATTTTATTACAGTAAATTAAATGAATTTATTACTGCATTTATGCTTATACTAAAGAAAACGACAGCGCATACCAAAGAAAACAGGCTTGCATGAATTACAGTACAGTCTATACAGGGGTTACATCAGTATTTACATTCTAGCACTGCAGGAGTTCAATTTAAATTGTACAGTATGGATGCGGGTTTACCTTTACATTTTCTTTAAGGTTAACATATTAAGCTGAGTTTAAAATGAAATTAAATTGATTTGGGGGCCTATTTAGTAGGGCTGTAATGATACACCAAACCCACGGTTCAAATCACGATTTTTGACCCATGATTCGGTTCGTATCATGATTTTTTTGGGGGGAGGCAGTACCATTCGAGTCGCCATTTTGTTTCGAGTCATCTTCATGTTTACCACAGAATTATGAATCAATAAACGCTTTGACACTTTGTTTTGCATTCAATCTGTACAAAAGATCCCAAGGAATTGCCACAGGCTGCTGCAGAACCGATTCTTTAGCTACCGGTTCACCATTTTCCAAAACTAAAAAGAAGCTCCGCCCAGCTGGCCAAAATCGCACAAAAACCTGCTCAAAACACAACAAAACTCTTACAAACAAACTCTCCAGCAGTTTTATCACAACCAGCCAGCTTGTAGACACTTATAAAGTGAAGTGTCATCATTTCCTTTTTACTTACATTTGAAGAAATTCAGCTCGGACATGCACTCAGCCCCAGGGCGTTTTTGTGGATTTTGGACTATAACTTTGTCTAGGAAAGTCAGAAAGGCTCGCGGGAGGGCTCGTTTGAATCGTAACAGCCTCTACTATTGGTTACTATTGGTAAATTGATGTGAAAATACACCAATCACGTGTAAAAATGGGTTTATTAGGTATACCGCCCACGGGCCACCCCCCTAGCAGTGAAAGCTAACACATGTGGTAGCATTGGATCTGGACGGGAAGGATAACTCTGGGAGTTGGAAGGGGAGTGTCACGATTCTGCCCTCTTACAGTGCAACACAGGTTCGTGGATCTGAGTGTCGCGATTTCGGTTTTATATCGCAAATCATTACAGCCCTAATATTTAGGGTATACACTATAAAAATAGGGTTGTTTTTTTTTACCACATCACAACTATGCGTTTTTTCATTATATGCAGATGCTCTTGAAACATTTACTGTATATCTCTTATCTTTTCTATTTTTATAATATTAATGTGAAAAAACTAATATAAACAGTGTTTAAATATTTTTTTACACACACACACACACACACACACACACAGTTCCATAATAAATCTATATATGTTTTCTTTTACATGGATCTAATAGCAGAAGTCTTCTTCAGGATGTCATAAAGGTATGATTTGCTAAATTTGCAACACAATTTATTGCTTATATGCAGCACAAACTGAGTAATATCAATTTCTCTGCCTCAGGAAATGAAGGGGACTCTAGGACACCGGACTTGCTTGTCACCACCACCGAGTTCGTTCATAAAGACACCCTTACACTGTATTTTGAACAGTTTACAGAGAATGTTGAAATCACAAAACATGGAAGAAACACCTGGATCCTAAAAGTTGCCACACCGACAGGTACATTTTGCCAGTGCATGCTGTATAATTGACAGGTTTGGCCTGAACAATTCGACAATATTTTCAAATTACAATTGAATTTGTAAAAAGTATTTGTTAGTTAACTGGTATTCAAGCCTATATTTAGTATTCTGATGCTTTGTCTTTTCACTTCATTATATATCACAATTATAATGCTGGATTGGTGGTTGTATGGGTTTGTAAGATATTATTAGTAATTATAGAGAGTCAATAAAACTAACAGAACATTACATGGTATCTTAGATGCACAGAAGATTCTTGACCAGAAAGAAAATGAACTTGGCCTTTTGGTGGAAGTGATTAAAGAAAGGATCAGAGCATCAGAAAACTGGGACCCCCGGCGCTTCATCTTAACTGGGTTCAAAGACACCTGCAAATGCAAATTAATTGCAGTGTTTATTGGCAGCTGCTCGAAAAAAGCAGAGCATACCTGGGAGCTTCTGGATGATGACAGGATTGTGGTCACCTTCAAAGAAGATATTGGTGAGCCAAAATATGCAGTTATCTACCATTAAAAAAAATCTATCATTGGGTAAAAGTAAGTCATATGGTGGTCAGAGTTTTTGATGTCGAGAAACAGATTTCTTTGCAGTGGTGGTGAATGGATCCAGGCATTGTCATTCTTACAGTGGGATTATAACCATTTTAATTTCTAATCAAACCCACCAGTGACTTTTTATGGAATGCTGAGAATGGTTAAAAAAAGTAAACCTAAACAATATATAGTGATATAAAAAACCTTATTATACAGGGTGCAGCAGAAATAACTCTGAGAGCAAACCACTCAGAATAACTTGTTGACATTTAATGACGTAGAAATTGCCTTTTAGGTTTAGGGCTTGGGTTCAGCAGTCCTGGCTTTTTAGGACATAGTTTTGAGCCAAATTTCTCTTAGTCTTGATCATACTTACCGCACCTCATCAGAGCGGGTGGAAGTGACTAAATAAAAAAATAATAACTATGGTTTTTGTTTCTCTAGATGTAAAATCATTCTTGAAGAAGTGCACTACCAAAAAGCTGCATAACATGGAGATTGGAGCCTCTCATTTAGAGCTTACAGATTCCATACTGGTGGAAGGAGACATGAGCACAGTGAAGGACGATATTCTCACCCTCTACTTCAGCAATAAGAAGAGGAGTGGTGGAGGGGAAATTAAGTCTTTAATTTGGGTTAACAAGCACAGAAGTGTGGTTATATCCTTTGAAAAGTGTCAAGGTACATTTCACAGTCAATTTTGCTATCATAAATCTTATTGTAAAATCTCTTAACTTCATTGTTATGATTCTTTTACTGACTGTTCCATCATAGTCAAGTTAAAGAGCCCATTTCCTACATTTTTCCAGTATGCTGTTTTTTCTCCTTAAGGCCTATTTATGAACTTTCATTAATCTTCATGTTTAAAAGAACACAATGCACAATTCATTTTTACGAGACCCTTATCTATATTGTACAATGGGCTGTTTTTTGCGTCTTTGCCTTTCAGCATGATATAGGTAAATGATCACTGTCCTGATTTGGGCCTCATTCAGAGAGCAGTCAGACGGAAACACTCTTTATATGTTCTAGATTAATGTATATGTAACTTTACTTGAGATCAAAAAAATATGAATTTAGATCAATCTTTTCCTTCAACAGATGCACACCAAGTTGTGGAACAGAAGCATCATGTTTGTAACATTGATTTCAGCACATTTCTGTTTTACCCAAGTCTGCAGAAGGCTCTGACAGGGAAGACGCCTACTTTGTCTAATAACTCCACAAACATAACCATTCCTGTCGACAAGGAACTTCTAGGATTCATTGAAAAAAATGACCAGTGCAAAAATGACTTTCAGACTCGACTCAAGAAGGTTCATGCTAATGTCATTTTTGACAAGACCACAACTCACACAGCAGTACAGCTGGAGATGGCTGTGGACAAAGAGTCTTTGGCTGCATTGCGTGTTGGACCAACCTGGCAGTCCAAGGCCAAAAGAGAAGCAGATGATTTTTTGAGCAAGTATGGCACAGTTGAACTGGATGTTGAGGATGAGGTGTGGAAAAGAGTAGAGAGGGACTGTCACCAGCTTATTAGTCTTGATGTTGACCTCTCCTTTGAGGATGCAAGAGGCAAAATCATAATAATTGGCCTAAAAGAGGCCATCAGTACCCTTTCAGGAAAAATAGAGAACCTTCTTGACAATGCAGCCACAAAATTAGAAGCAGAGAGAAACACGGTTGATAAACTGCTTCCCTTGGAATCGAAGGAGGTGTTCGAGTTGGTAGCAAAACAAGTATGTTCCGTGCTCAGTAGTGACATTTTTTCCAAGGATGAAAGCAGCCATAGCATTCGTCTCAGAGGTTTAAAGGATGATGTAAATGCTGCTGAGATAGTCATAAATCAAGCACAGAAGAATGTTATCCTTCAAGACTTGAGCTTCTCATTGCCTCTGCTACAATTCCTGAAGTCATTAGATCTAAAGAAATTTGAGCAAGACCACTTTGTCCCAAACAACATCTCTGCTTTCTTTATGCATAATGGCGACCTTCTTGGGATCCTTGCAGAGACAGAAAACATCAAGAAAGCTGAAGACAAATTAGCCGAGATCCTTAAAGAGGAGGTTATCCAAGTTACCCCTGATCTAACCTCTGTGATCAGTGGTGAAAACTGGATGAACTTCTTGAAAACACTTAGCGCTGAAGTGCTATTAAGCCACAATGCTAATAATGTCAACATCCTGCCCTCTGAGGGACAGATTGTGATCTGTGGTTTTGCTCAAGTGGTGTCCCATCTCACACGAAAAGTGAGAGACTACCTGGAGAACAAGACTCCAGCCACTGAAGACGTCCCACTTCAATCTTTGCAGGAGCTTGAGTTTGTTGACTCTTGCATGAAATTGTCTGAAGTTCCAGAAATCCGTGACCTTGGTGTAACAATACTTGCTTGCAGGACAGAGAGCTCTCCCTGTCTGAAGGTCACAGCTGCAAAGGAGAAAATCCAAGATGCCAGAAGTGCAGTAATGAAGCATGTGTCATCCATTCTCACAGAGACACTGGCTTATTCAAAAGCAGGAGTGTCCAAGGTCCTGCGTAAGCATGAGGCCAATGTAAAGGCCAAAGCCAAGGAGTGGGCATGCATGGCTACCCTCTCAACAGAGAAAGTCTCAGGAAAGCATTACACCCATACCGTTAGTAGCTGCATGACTTTAACAGTCGCCGAAGACAATCTGCTGCGCTATAATGCGGATGCCTTTGTTTGTCCTATGAATAACAAACTGACTTTTGATAACCCTATTGCCCAGCAGTTTCTTCAAGTTGCAGGTCCACATATTAAATCAGAGTGCAGCAGACTCCAAAAAGAAAAGCAAGCGTTACTCGCTGGGGAAGTGATCCCCATTGACACACAGTGTCACCATGCCAAGACTCTTATTTGTGCTATCTTGCCCCAGAGTGACCAGTCCCTGGGCTCTCGGTACTTGGAAACTGCCACTTTTAATAGTCTCCAGCAGGCAGAAGCAAGAAACAGTTCCTCTATTGCAATGCCAGCAATAGGCTGTGACACTTTTGGGTTTTCAGTCAAAGAAAGTTGCACAGCGATCAGGAACGCAATTCTTCAGTTCATCAACAGTCATCAAAATTCTGGAAGCAAGCTCACAAATATATTTGTAGTGGATTCTAATCCAGACGTTGTGGAGAAGTTCAACACCCTCATTGGTCAAATGGTATGTTTCCTCCTTCCTGTTTATTTTCCAGTTTGATTTTTCAAGTTCATTTGCGATATATAGATTCCCAGCAGAGGTGGCTGATGTTTGTTTCTATGTGCGTTTTACCAGTGGGATAGGTTTCAGCCCCTCCTGAAACCCTGATTAAGCATAAGATAGGATGCAACAATAAAACATATTGTATAGAACATATCAAATTGTATCGCACTTAAGTTGTTAAGTGTTAAGTTGTTTTATCATAGCTTGTTAGCCTTGTTCTTGTGGGTTACTTCGGTTTAAACATATTTACTTGTGTATTGTTTGGATACATTGTACTTTTGTATTATTTTAAGTTGTATGCTTGGAAAAATTAAAAAGGAAACATAGTGTAGCATGCTTATTGTTGCTGTATCAAACTGAATAACCTTTTTGCTCCTTATGCCCTGAATTTCTATGTACACAAAATTTACCACCAATTTAGTTGTTTTCCCTTTTACCAGGGTTTTCCTGTTTTACCTACACCTGCCCATTCAACAAACACTACCTTTAAAGACCCTTTAAAATCTGTGATACCAAAACAAGGATCAGACACAGAAGGTAACGCCCAACTATAATGGGAGTAAATGTAATTAATTGTTCTAAAAATGACAGTGCCTTAACTTACACCTGCTATGTGCATCTACTTTTCCTTTCACACATGTGGAAATGCAAATAGTGACTGTTCATGGAGTGCAGGTGTCTCTGAAAAAAGGAGACATCACCAAAGAGAAGGTGGATGTGATTGTTAATTCCAACAACATGGCACTAGATCTTAACACTGGTAAGCAATTCCGTTTGCACAGCTGTATACATGTTCATATCAATCATATTATAAATGATATTTCTGTAACTTTGTTTAGGGGTTTCTGGAGCAATTCTGGCGGCAGCTGGGAAAACAGTCGTAGATGAATGCAAAGCACATGGTAATTAATTAGCACATGTACACTATTTTATAACAATTTAGTTTTATTAAGCAGAAAAGTAAGTAAAAAAGCATGTAAAAAAAGTAAGTAAAAAAACTGTAAAAATAAATCAGATTTATTTGCTGTAGTATATATACATATATTAATGCTGGGCAACGATTAAAATTGTTAATGGTTTTCTGTGATTATACGCAGAATGTAATAATGAATTCAAAAATTGTGTATTGTACTTTTATTTTAAAAGTACAGCTATATGAATAGAAGTGCAATAATATTTGATTTGCAAACATTTTAAACAAATGAGCTTTTTAACAGCAGTGTTCCCTTTAACACACTTACACAGCTGCAGTTCAAATATGTCTGTAAATCTCAACTTAAGCATTAATGTAATAAAATCAAATATAAAACCAAAGCTATTTGACATTGCAGGGTAGAGGTCTGTACGGGACTGTTTTTTTAGTCCTGCTCCCGCAAGGTTTTATTACGCACCCACCCGCTCCCGCTATATATTCACTCTTTGTTCACCCACTGCCCGCTTAAAATAATTTTCTTCCCGACCCGACCGTTCCCGCTGAATTTTTATCTGTTTCCAGAATCTCACATTTAAACCGAAAGAGAGTGTTAACAAAAAATATTTAGGTCGTACAACAATTTATTTTATTTTTATTCTTCTTGTCAAGATGCTGTTAGTACAGAGTCATGTTTAGTACTGGACAGAGTCTCGTTTAGTACCGGACAGAGCCTCGTTTAGTACTGGACAGAGTCACGTTTAGTACTGGCTAGAGTCATGTTTAGTACCGGACAGAGTCCCGTTGAGTACCGGACAGAGTCTCGTTTAGTACTGGACAGAGTCTCGTTTAGTACTGGACAGAGTCTCGTTTAGTACTGGACTGAGTCTCGTGTAGTACTGGACAGAGTCTCGTTTAGTACCGGACTGAGTCTCGTGTAGTACCGGACAGAGCCTCGTTTAGTACTGGACAGAGTCTCGTTTAGTACCGGACAGAGTCTCGTTTAGTACCGGACAGAGTCTCGTTTAGTACTGGACAGAGTCTCGTTTAGTACTGGACAGAGTCTCGTTTAGTCCTGGACAGAGTCACGTTTAGTACTGGACAGAGTCACGTTTAGTAATGAACAGAGTCACGTTTAGTACCGGACAGAGTCTCGTTTAGTAATGAACAGAGTCACGTTTAGTACCG
The DNA here is from genome assembly GCA_037974405.1 of Brachyalestes nurse. Taxonomy (NCBI): domain Eukaryota; kingdom Metazoa; phylum Chordata; class Actinopteri; order Characiformes; family Alestidae; genus Brachyalestes; species Brachyalestes nurse. The sequence goes on from JBBPCY010072649.1 coordinate 9,793, forward strand.
GACAGAGTCTCGTTTAGTCCTGGACAGAGTCACGTTTAGTACTGGACAGAGTCACGTTTAGTACAGAGTTACCGACCGCTACCGCGTTTTGTTTGTACATTTATTGCTGCATAGCAAAAAATCTGGTCGGGTCCCGCGGGAGAGCCGCGGGAATGCAGACCTCTACTGCAGGGCATTCACGTTTTATCTAGTTTTTCAAAGAAAAACAAGGTACTCTCAGAGTTCAGAGCATGGGCGCCGGAACCATTACAGCTTAGAGAACATAGAGCCGAGACATAGAGAATATTATTAATTATTATTATATGCATTAATTATACATATTATCATTATCAGTGTTATAAACTGACTATATAAACTGAATAAGCTAGCATTTTTTGACAAGGCAGCATGAATACACTGCTTATTTTAAATAAAATATATTTTTTGCATATCATCATTATCAGTGTTATAAACTGTATGAACTTAAAGGGTGCGTTTTTCGGCAGGGTAGCATGACTCAATAGACTCTGCTGTCGCATTGTGCTACGGTAGCATTTTTTGACAAGGCAGCATGAATCATCAGAACACCGGCACCCAGGTCCAGAGCCACGATCAGAACAGTTTATCAGGCACCTTCTGAGCAATAGCAAGTTAACATTAATACATGTTTTCTTTTTTTTCTGAAAAGGAACCAGCAGAAACCTTTTATCTTTTATCAGTGAGTAGCAGAAACAGTCAGTATGTTCAGTAGCGAGAGTAATTAAAAAAATTGCGTTAACGCATGATAAAATAACTTGTCAGCGTTAAGTAAATAATGCGGTGACGCAATAATAACGCGTTAACGTGCCCAGCACTAATAAATAAATGTATGTAATCGGTAGTAATCAGTTTTGCCAAAAGTATGAAAGCAGCACTAATTTTGTAAAAACAATAATCCTGAAAATGTTCATTTGTCTTGATTATAATTTTTTTCAATAATAAAAAGCTATGCACTATAATACAGTGCATCCGGAAAGTATTCACAGCGCATTACTTTTTCCACATTTTGTTATGTTACAGTCTTATTCCAAAATGGATTAAATTCATTTTTTTCCTCAGAATTC
>JBBPCY010072650.1:0-10874 GCA_037974405.1 Brachyalestes nurse
TGGGGAGCAGTGTGTGGGGTGCAGTGTGTGGGAGCAGTGTGTGGGGTGCAGTGTGTGGGGAGCAGTGTGTGGGAGCAGTGTGTGGGGAGCAGTGTGTGGGAGCAGTGTGTGTGGAGCAGTGTGTGGGGAGCAGTGTGTGGGAGCAGTGTGTGGGGAGCAGTGTGTGGGGACGGTACCTTGCTGGGGATACCTCAGAACTGCTTAGCAGTCTTGGGAATCGAACCCACAACTCACTGATCGCAGGGTGAATGCCCTAACCACAAGGCACAAGCCAGTGACCAACTGGTGTTCACCATCAGACACATTCATCCTCCTCTTGCCCCCGCCAGCCCCCCAAATTCACTGTTTGGTCCATGCAGCAAACCGAAAAGAACTGCGTGGTCCGGCACTGCTGGGTTCAGCCATTTTCATCCCTTTGCTCATGTTATGCCTTCTATTTATCCAGTAATACTCAAGAGAAGCCCATTACGCAATATGTTGAAATTTTCGAGGAGTCTCCTAAGACAACATTTCTGGCCCCCCGTGCAAAATTAAATTTTTACACTTCTTTCCTTTTTTTTCCCACTGGCATCATAACTGAGCGCCACAGAGCCCTCCGTGGAGTCTGGGTCCATTTTTTTTCTTGGCAGTGCGGTGTGATCTGATTCTGGGCCCGGCGAAGGTCACTCAGTGTCATTGTCCGTCTATAGATAAGGGCCACAATAGAGGGAATAGGAGCATAATAAAGTGGGTGACTGCCACTCATCCTGCCAAGGACACTTCATATCTCCTACATTCAAACCCTATCTGTGTAGCCCTTCATTAAGATTAATGCCATGCAGAGTTTTCAAATGAATCCGATTGTGGCCCGAGATAGAGGGACTGATTCCCTGTCACGTATCCAAAATGATGTCCTGTGGCGCCACGCTCCTTCAAAAAGGGATGTGACCTGATTTCCGATGAGGCTTCACCATGAAATTTAAAAGTAATAAGAAGATATAATTGTAAAGATTATTAAACCACTCCTCTTTTCATCTTGTATCTATGCTCAGTATCTACATTAATGGAGAATGAATTCTTGGAGTATGCTCTACTTCGGAATTCAGAACTTGTCTTTTTTTCCTCTTTTTTGTAAGCGTGGAAGCTAATGGTGTTATATTTTACCCATCCAGAGCTGGTGGTAAAAAGCTTCACTCGACAGCTGTATTATCTATAGTATTGAAGTATATTGCACACTTAAAAGAACCCTCCGCTCTTGATCTGAAGTATAATTATCTGTATTTCTTAGGCTCTATTTCTTTGAGCTTTCTATTAATTTTATGTGCCTTTTCATATGCTGCACTCAAGTGCTTGTCTGACTTTATTTTAACCCCATTTTCACCCCAGGTTGATCACATCCAGGTCCTGCCCTCTATCACACGATGCTGCCAAGCTGGAAAGGCTAGCATGTGCTTTCTGCCATATCATGTTCTATTTTTCTCTTGGCCACTTATTTCTCATACTAATGGAAGCCAGTGAGGTTCTCATGCTCACCCCAGATCAGGGTTGTCAAATCTTCTCCACAAACGGATGGTGTGTCTGTAGGTTTTCATTATAATCAAGCAGGGGCTCACCTGATCAACTGAAGACTGAGACCAAGGGGAATCAGATCTGCTTTTGGAACAAAAACCTGCTGCCACACCAGCCCTAAGTAATTTATGGCAAAATGTGGAAAACATCTCTTCACCTTTTAGGGGTCCAAACACTATTGTTTACCCTATTGTCTGTTCCATAACTACTAAAAGTCCATAAACAATCAGTTTTGATGTCGGATAACTTTTTCGTTGAAGAATAGATTCTTGCATTTTGTGTGTGTATGTGTGTGTGTGTGTCCATTCAACAATTCTTTTCTTCAAGCAAAACAAAACTTAGACAGATGAGAGTATAAACATCCATTACTGTATCGCTGGTCGTTCTGGTTGTTGATGTTCGGCGTGCTTTTCCCCCTCGATTTGCCGCGGCAGGCACGCTGTTATTTCCCTTTGTAAGCATTTACTGTAGGACTGGCTCCGTTTCCCTCATTCACCTCAGCCACTCACTGCCCCGTTATCGCAAATGAGGAAAAATCAGAGCACGGCTGAAGAGAACGGAGCAATGAGAGGAGTCCATATGAACAACCTTGACCCTGAAAATAAATCCTCAGACCCACCTGGAGGACAAAAAGGCTGGCGAAAGAGAACAGGGTCTGCCGCCGAGGGTTTAAAAATAGCCCTGGTGGCGGCAGGAGCAGTGCCATTCTACTGTAGAACCGTGGCCTGTCTATCCGTAGCAGAGCAAAGTAATCTGAGTGTTGGCATAGCTCGCTCACTCTGTCTCTCTCTCCACTGCCTCCCCGGGGAAATCAGGGCCTTTCACAGCTGCCCTGCCCTCCCCCTTCCTGTCCCTGCTATGACAGGACCTTGTAGAGAACTGCAAAGAAGACAGAGTGTACTAGGGAAAGAAACGGCAAAGTCTTCAGCCTTAGTACTCTCCCTCGAACTACTGCGCCATTTATTCTCCGCTGAGCCTGAGCATCAGTCAGAGTTGTGCCGGGGCGCTGGGCTGTGGGCCTGGACAGAGCTCAAGCAGGAGAGCTGTTATTCTCTGAAAATCTGTGCTGAGCTGTTGGCTGCGTCAGCTATTCAGACGTGACAATGTGAAAACAATATCCATAAACCTGGAGCGATGGACATTTGCAATACATGTTTATGTATGGCCATGCTACTGACCAGCAACTCCTCCCATCCATGGACGTCTGGTATTGAGTGCAAATTGGTGGTGCTTCAGTTGGGGGAGGAATTATTGTTGCTGTGACACAAAATTCAGAAATTAAAGGTTGCACAGCCTTACTTTAGCAAAGTCCCCATCTGGAAAATCATATAGAATTCCAAAAAATCCTCTTTGAGCTGTCTCAAAAGAATATCTTCAGCTCCTCAAAGAATCATTTCTGTGACAGTCAAAAAGTTTCTTAATACATTTTAGAGGTATTAGAAATCCTCTTACAATGGGTAAGAGTCTGTCCAATAGCCTTTACATGATGTGGAAGTTGTTCAAACTTGGTCTCGTTTACAGAAATGTTCTTTTAAAAAGCTTCCATTGAAAAATTTCAGATATGAAAAATGGTTCTCTTATGACATGTAAAGAACATTTTCTGTTGTTCTGGTACCCAGTGAGAAGGTACTGTAGCATTACTAAATTACCATTGGTTCCACCTACATTCAAATCATGTGGTTAGTGAAAAAAAAAATCTTTACTTATTAAAATTCACCTTTACTACTAGCGGGCCTTCGGGCATCATGGCTAAAATGGAAAGTAAGATTAGGTTTTATACTTTCTAAATGATTAAAATGGTAGAAGGTTGCAGGTTTAGTAAAACCGCTTACTGATTGATTTTAAAAATTGTTTATGTTTCAAATTAAAATCAATTACTCAGTAGCTAGTACCCATTGCTCATTAAAGTCAGTTAATGCTTGACAGCCTGAGAGCCAGCTAGCTAAGCAACTCATTCTATAAAAAGAGAATCACCAAACAAAATCATTCCCCTGTAGACAAATCTTTTCCATCAACTGACAACTGAAATCTTGTAAGGCGCTGGAAAATCTCCCTTATTTTTAAACCCCAATGTTGACAAATGTGTTCTAAATACACTGAGAACTCTGTTTTGTCTGTGTTTGACCCATCCTCAAACAGGCAATGACAAGGTTCATTGTATTATATGAGACTTTAGCCTGTTGAAGGTTTTACATCCACTAGCTAATCAGTAATTAAACAAACTTAAAATCAGTAATTAAACAAACTTAAAATCAGTAATTAAACTAGATAATCAATACTTAAACATTTATATTATTTATTATAATTATTATAATTACTTAGTGACTGATACATATTGAAATTGATTATGACTAATAATTTCAGGTCAAGTTAAAAAGCATACACTAAGTGTAATACATTTGTATATTTTTACATTTAGTCTGTCTAAATGCCTGACAAACTACACATGTGCCCTTTTGGCATTGGGACCACTACAGGCATTCATGCTCATTCATCTTGTTAAAATAAAAAGTGGAGGAGCTGAAGCTGTGTTATACAAAACGGGGCACAGGGGCTCCACTTATCCAGGGGCTCCCTAATATCCATCACATCTGAGTTGGAGCCGTCTGCTCATCATAACTCATTTAAGAGTCATCCAGAGGGTCTCTTTTGACCAGACATTTATCTCAGATTACAAGTTGTCCTTGAATTATTCAAAGAAGTTGTCCCCACTGAATTATTCAAAGAGGTTGTCCTCATGACTTTGTCATGTGCACATTCCTATGGCAAATCATTCCAAATAGAATGCAAAACAATTCCTCTTCGATTAGCCAAACATCCAGTTAGCCCCAACTGTCACATATAGAAATAATTATGATTTCAGTGGAAGTAGTGACTGAGGTGAATATCTGAGGATTGTGCATGGCCTCTTGCCATATAGGTATATATTTGATAGATAGATAGATACATATATAGATAGATAGATGGATAGATGGATGGATAGATGGATAGATGGATGGATAGATGGATAGATGGATAGATGGATGGATGGATGGATGGATGGATGGATGGCTAGATAGATAGATAGATATACCTCAGCTGAATAGCCTAGTGGTTAGGGTGTTGGCCCTGCAATCAGAAGGTTATGGGTTCAAATCCCAACTGCTAGTGTCACCACTGAGGTACCCTTGAGCAAGGTACCATCCCCACACACTCTGCTCCCTGGGTGCCCCTCCGCTTAGTGAGTGTGTTAATGCAGAGAGGGAATTTCACGTTGTTCACACTGTGTGCTGTGCTGTGGTATGTTCATGGGTGACTATAAATTGTATAGTATCTTTGAATGATAAAGTAATGTAATAGATTAATGTAACACATTAATATCTCTGCTGTCAAGAAGTTTTTTGCTATATTTACACCGATATTTCTTTAAATACGTAACAATATTTAACGTGTAACGTAAAAATATTTTATTTAATGTAGTTTTAAACCATTGTCTCATTTTACACTGTATGAAGTGAATCTGACCTTTTTATCCAAAAAGAGGAAGTTTTGTTTTTACACTGAAAATGTACTGATTATAAACTGCTAACTGTTAGTTAGACCTAACAGTAGTTTTAGATGAGACATATTTACATTTAGCAGATACTGTTATTTAGATTGATGTGCAATGGTGGGTTCATGTAAAATGAATTGTGGAGTTTGTGCCTTAATGCATGTGTTAGTAGTACTTGAGTCCAGTCTTGGTCTCAAGACTACAAATGAATAGTCTGAGACTTGTACTGGTCCCCACAGTATTGTGACTTGCTCTTGTCTTGAGGTAAATAGGCCTTGATAAGTACTCTTTATAAGATTTGCATGTGGCATGCATTACAACAAGATTGCAGTCTATTTTTTGCCACTTGCTTCTCCCATTCCATTTCACTCAAACGTGAGAAAATTATGTTAAGAAAAAGAAACGGAGGAATGTTCTAATTAACAGCCATGCTGCATGGCTAATATGTCTTGTTAATATATTATATTCTGCCCAATAGGCTGGCCAAAGTTAAACTTAGTTGTGTTCATGCCTAATATATTCAGATGAGCTAATGAACGAAAAAACAAGTCACTGCTCTCTCCAGTCAGTTTCCAATTAGGGAACACATTTTGTTTTAAACAGCCCAAATCTTTCTATTATTTAATTATAAAAGTCTGAAAGCAGTGTTGAACTCAGCTTGATGAGCTAATTCATGTATTATTCATCAATGTATTATTATGCTATCTATCTTCTATAATGAATGTAACATTTCAGAATTTAGATTACTGAAAGCCTTAATGTGGTTTTGGTCTTAACTTGACGACTAGAAAGTCTTGTTCTTGACTTTAACTCATCTCTAATGGTCTTGACTACAACACAATTAGCCATCAGCTTCATTAAATAATTTGTTCATGAAATAATCCCTGAAAAGAAGAAAAATGCCCACCACTAATGATGGTTCACGCATGGGCTGGTTATTGGTTGTAATTTCAAAACTGGGCTGATAACAACAATGTCATTTTCTCTTTTTATCACTTAATAATGAGATATTGACATATCATGCTCCCCTAATTAGATATTTACAATGCTCATTATAAAAGAGCAGTAACATGTAAGTTCTGAATCTTATTTTAACAAAATTCAGCTCAGTTAACACATGAAATAAATGATCTTATTAAAACCTCTCCCAACATGCATATTCAAACAGATGAATAAAACAGTGACTTTGAATGTTTTACGGTTCAGCTTCCATGCAGTGAGTCCAATGAACTTTGTCTATCAGTCTTTAAAGATGTACATGAAAATCTCTCTACTGAGTTGCGTGTTTTACTCTTTAGACCTTTGTAAAATTTCAGTGCAATTTACAAGCCAAGTTACTTTAATACAGAGACATGAGGCATTAATGAAAGCAAGCGCTCATTTTGTACAGACAGGATGGAGTGAGAGAGGCAAACCAGAGGGCCCCCGGGGGGGCAGAATGAAAGCACTGTTAAAAGCCTCTGCTCTTGTATCTGCTCCTTTGCCCTATGATCATCCATACCGATAGATCGGAGCATTAGATAGCGAGCTGGAAAGAGATGAAAGATGCCAGCGTGAATAATTATCCCGCCAGCTTGCTCGGGATCTTTACAAGGTAGGCTACTGTGGGTATAAATCACATTATGGAATTGTACTTGTTCCACATCATATCAATTATTTACAGGCGTGCGCTTCAATGACGTCAATCGAACCCTCGTGAAAATATTAAAGAACAAGAGGATTAGAGCATTGGACGCTTCTCTGGAGTGCGTGCAACAACTGCGTCCGGCCAACCTCCCGATAACGTTAATCAAATATGTGTCATTCAAGGTGAGGTGAGGGAGGCACTAAAAGCTAGTTACACAACTGTGCTCCATTTTCTTTTGTAGAAACTAATACCATAAAAACTACAGAATCTGTGTGCATGCATAATAGATGTAGAAACTGGCTCTGAAGTCCAGGGAATAAAAACTAGAGAAAAAACAGTCTATACTTTAAGGCTTTTGGAAATTTCTCTCCAGGACACTGGCAGGCTTATATTTGTACGAGTGATATTCCTAGATTTCTGTAGCTAAAGCTGCAAGACTCAGGCCAGAGTCCACCCAGTCCACTAGCTCTGCTCCACCGTGCAGAGTGGCCTTTCATAACCCCCACCACAACAAACCACCACAGTACAGAGGCACCAGTCTATAGTGCAGCTTCAGGGAACGCTGTGCTGTGACCTGTTCTACAGACAAGAAGAGTATATTATTATTCACAAAGTAATAAAATCTTTATGTTGGACTATATTATTAACCATTTTCATAGACTGACTCTGTAGAAACTGCCTAATTAAGACTATGACTCAGTCTATGAGAGCATTTGATTGATCTACAAATTATTCTCATGATTAATTGTGCAACCTTAACTAGGTCCTTAACTATACAGGTATGCATAAACCTTACTGGAAAGTTATAAAAACTCTTTAAAATGACTTCATCTATGCATAAAACACTATGGGTCTGTTTCCAAGATATTTATTAAGGCCATTCCTATACAGGGGCACATTTAGTGTTTCTAGGGACACAAATGATCTCTGGAGGCCCCAAACAAAAGCACTTTCATTTGGAGCAAAATACAGTGTATTACTTTGTTGTGCTTACTGCAATCAGACTTGCCACTAACCTTATCTGACTCAGCAAAAAGCCTTGATTATGTCCTCTTCTGGCCAAAGTGCTGGGTCATAAGAGCCCTGAGACAAACTGTAGTAACTTCTGCCTTTAGCGAAGCTTTCTTTTTCTCCCTTTCTTTCTTTTTATTTCTTTTATGAGTGGCACTAGAATACTGTTGATTCAGGGTTCAAAGGCATTGATTGCATAACTAGTTGTTATTGTATCTCTTTGATGTAAAAAAATATTGTCTATATGTTCATTCATCCAGCCCCTTGTAGTCAGCAGTAGACCCACTAACTTATAGGGTCTAATGCATCAGTGTGGTGGTAAAGACCTCCACGGGTCCTAGACTACATACTGTTCTGAATGGAGATTCTCCACTAAACTTTATCTAGTCCAGAACTAGGCTTACAACCATATTTTTAAAACCACATGGGCCAGCTCTACTTATACATTCTATGTAAACATTTGAAACATTTTTTTGCATATAGTTGTATGTACCACTTCTACAGTAATTAGGCTCTAAATGGTACTGGGATAATCTTTATCATGTTAGCTTGTCATCATTCACGTCACAAACTATTTACCAATTCATTTTTTAATTTTTAATATGGTTTTTGATTTAAAATCAGCAGTTGTGACAGGCCTAGTTCTCTTTCAGCCATTATGTGTGGACTAAGAGGTCAGTTTCTAATGTATCATGTTGTGCATTTTCAATGCAGTCCAATTTGTTGCTGCTATTTTGCCCAGGTCTCCCTTGCAAAAGTGATCCGAGATCTCAATGGGACAAATCCGATTAAATAAAGGTTCATAATAATAATAATAATAATAATAATAATAATAATATACTATTTAATCTATCAAATTAGCAATGTATCTGGCATTTTGTCATATTTGACTTTATGTGAACACATTTGAGCCTATATTTCAGTTTATTTCTGAACTCAGAAAATGCAAGATATGTTTTTCTTATTGTACACACAATAACCTCTCATCAAATTCAAATGATCATTAATTATCTCTTCTGCACAAGTTTACTCATGCAAGAACAGATTTCTATTTATATTAGGTTTATAGACATATTGCTTCATTTAGAATATCTGAGGTGTGAAATAACTGCCAGATGTGTGGGGCGTTATTCCCTCACATGTCATGTCTGGTCCGTCTCAGTCACGCCCCCAACAAGCCCGCCGCCCAAGTATTAGGAGGTACACAGCTCTGGGCATGGGTCTGTGATGTCATGGGTTGTCGTGTGTGGTCGTTGGGTGCCTAGGCAACCCAGGTGAGAGTGAGGAGCTTCATTAGCTATTTAGCTGGGTTGCTAGGTACCTAACGACATGTCCACCTGTCCTGTGCTTGAGTAAGTGATTGAGTTATTGTCCGTGTCATGTGATTGGCTGTCTGCGTGAGTGTGTGTCCAGCTGATCCATAGAATCGTTGTGAGGCCAAATCCATCCTGCAGCTCTGGTTTGGGTTTCGAGTTTCTAAGAGAGATAGTATTACTCTTGGTTTACTTTTGGTCTTGTATTCCCCTAGAACAGTGTTTCCCAAACAGAGATATTGCAGAGGGGCGCACTGCTCCACTCAAGCACTGTTAGCGAAAACATGGACAAGTTCGTGCATCCAGCCAAGCCTCCAGCGTAGGGTTACTCTCCATCAGTTGCAAATTCAAGTGTGAGACTTGAGATGATCCTTTTTTAAGTTTTTTTTTTCTGACTGGCAACTGGTTAATTTTCCCAGCCATTTTTGTGGAGACAGTTGTTTATTCTTGTTTATAACTTCAGTTTGCACTTTATTTCTCCTACAGTTTTTCGCTCAATTAGAAAAGGCAGTTGTATTTCAAATAAAGTTTGAATCTGAACCTGTGTAGTTTGAATGGGGGGGGTCATTAATGTTCCTATCTAGAAAAGGGGGGCCCTGCGGAGAAAGTTTGGGAACCACTGCCCAAGAAGGAGAGAAAGAAGAAGCACACACTTTCCAGCGGTCTCTCCGGTGGCAGTGGAGAGCTCCTTCAGTCAGCCAAGCCACGTGAAGCTGGAACCTGATTCTTGGTGTCTAACAGTGTGCTTCTCCTGTATGTCTCTCTTACTGTGTATCTGCAGGCGTGAATGCAAGATCCCCTTCGCATTGAGGAGGGCTTGCTTAAGCTTCACAAGAGTAAATTCTGCAGCAACGTCCGCTTCCAGTATTGAGAGAAAGTTTCATTTAGAGTGAAAGTCCTCCAGAACTTTGCATTCAAGTTGTATTTTCCATTCGTGCCCTCCGGAGTGAAGGTCCTCCAGTATCATTGTGTACCTCTTCTAGTCTAAGCTCAATTGTGTGTGTAAGCCGGCACGGCTGTCTGAATTTTTTGTAATTAAAACCCAATTATATTGTTAACTCTGATTTCTGCTAGTGCATCCTTCCCCAAACAGGACACGACAATACATACATTACTTTCAACTCATATTTAGCGACATGACATTTCTTGTCACAAGCCAAAACAGTTATAAATAGTTTTTTTTCTGCTTCTCATTTATTACATGATTTATACATGATTACTCCTGTTTATAATTCTTAATATGTTTTTTTTTGTATATAATAGTGCATTCTAAAACATTAGACATTGTGTCAGTGTGATAACTTTGACAACTGTAACTGTTATTGTAGTTTTACACACACACAGAAACACACACTTGTCAGACTACATTTGCACCCCTGCAAGGGAGAAATAATTAAACAAAATGTGAGACATTTGAAGGAGTCCTCATTTCTCTCAGTGAGGAAAGTCTGCTTGGATCTTATTTCAAACTTTCCTCTATATTATTGTCTCTTCTGTTTCTCTCGTGCCGACACCAACACTGTTCCAGGTTATAACTGCATTAGATCTCCAGAAAGAGAATGAAGGTGGAATGAGAACACACAGCAGAGCAGGGTGACCAGTCCTCTGTTCTACTGACCAGACTAGATGGAACAGTGTGAGTCGAGCTTCTGCCTTCTCTCATCAACAGAACATACAGAGAGAGAGAGGGGGGGAGAAAGAGAGGAGAGAGAGAGAAGGAGCAAGGATTGGGTAGAGAGGAAGAGAGAGAGAGAGAGAGAGAGAGAGAGAGAAAGAATGGGGTGGAAAGAGAAATGGGGGGGGAGAGAGAGGAGAGTGAGGAGTAGGGGGAGAGAGAGGAGAA
>JBBPCY010072651.1:0-10874 GCA_037974405.1 Brachyalestes nurse
AATGCCGGGCGGCTTGTCTGGATTCAGTCAACAACACTGACGTAACAATAGCAACCACCAATCAGTAACCTCCAATACGTACACGTTATCATTTAGTATCAGCTCGGCACGCTTGGAACCTCGGCCAAGGCGGTACCAAGAATGCCAGACTTTGCCAGGTACCAGATCTGCCAGGTACCAGATTTTAGTTATGGAAAAGCAAAAAAGCGAGTAGAGTTGAACCGAACCGAGCTGGTACCAGTCAGTGGAAACCCCCCATAAATCAGCTCAGACCTAAAATTAAACCTCAGGGGCCATATTGAGAGTCCATATTTAGAGTGTAGGGTTCAGTTTTTTTTTTTTTTTGAGCAAGCAGTACAGTTGTTTGAACATTACACCAATGGTTCACCATTTTAGTCCTGAGTTAAGATCTGGGAAGCACAAGATAAGATTTTTCTTAAATTCAAATTACAGAAGCAAATCCTTAGCCGAGAACATCTTGTCTCTGCAGTCCCAGACTGTTACCAAGCAATAGACAACATTAACCCAGCTGTGACACAAGCTCATAAATGTATGTTAGCTAGATGATGTGGAAGTTCTAGTAACCTGGATCATAGAATAAAAACAATAGTGTGACTGTACTTTCACTTGCTTTTTAATTAGGTTTTCACCACTCCCCAACATTTCCCAAGGCTGAGTAGCTTGCCTTTTTTAGCCGGCGCATCATAATGTTTCTTCTAATAACGAGCCTCATGTTCTCACTCAGTTGCTACAATATTTTCGTTACGTTTTCACTGCTTAACACATTCCCGTCAAATAGAATTACGTGCTATTTTTAATAGACCAGCTAACGGTAGAAACTCAGTTAAGGCACCATTGAGTTCAGCCCATAGAGAGGATGATGATTTGAAGGAATGCACTGGATTATTATGGCCAGTTCTCTCACAGTGCATGCTAAATTAACATATGACGCACACCTACAATTTCGTCTGGGATCAATAAAATGTTCTGATTCGGATCTCTAACAGGCATGGATGGTATCTTGTTTCTTCATATCTTCATACTGTAGACATTTCACCACAGGGCACAGCATTTGGGTTTATAACACTTGGGTTTATAAATTCACAGGTATTTTCAGGTGACCAGTGAGTGGGGTATGGCACCGGCATTTTGTTTTCGTTTCATTTTGTCGACCGCACCAGCATTGCTTTGATACTAAGTTGTTTTTGTTTCGCCGGCGGGAACAATATTGAAAGTCATGCCACCATTATTTCTACATACCACGGTGTATACCATCACATTCTTAGCCTACATAACAATACAAATGCAATTATTTTAAATAGATTTTAAATAGTAAGGATGATAAATATGTTATTAATTAATGTACAGATTGTTGGTCTTATTTTTGGAGCAAAAGTATGCTGATCTTGGACGATTCTGTTCATTCTTACTACTTAGACAGGTTAGGATGCTTCAATATTTTTGAACATAAGATATCCATGTCAGAAGCATACACACTGCAGAAATATCTCAAGGAATATAAGCTTCACTACTAATACAGTCATGAGTGGGCTGCTAGAACTCGCTGTTATTGCTGACGAAAAAAGCAAAGCAAACTGTAATGTGATGAGACTAGAAGCCTAGAAATCCCGTCGAAAGTGCGTCCTATACATTTCCTTTGTTTTGCTTCAGCACTAACATACTCTAGCCTCTGACTTGCATCCCCCAATAGCAGGGATGTAACAATCCCTCAAAATATTGTGATATCACAATGCAGAAATGTGACATTATTCATTGTGGACATGTGACAATATATCATGGAGAATAAGCATTTTGTTATGATTTATCATTCATGACCATACATAAACCTCACCTCACCTTCCAGCTAAAGTTTCATTACAAAATTGTGCCTGAACTGAACAGTCCAGAATATTTGTGAGAATATTTTCAGTCTTGCTTTGTTGTATATTAATATACTTTGTTGTATGTTGTATATTAATTTCAGTCGTAGTTTTTTTTTAATATAGTGTGTCAAACAGTGACACCAGAATGTCTGTTGAACTGAATTGTGAGTCGACTGTATCATTACACCCTTAGTTGATACAGAATGTACACTAAGTGATCCATTAAGTAACTGTAGCATCTGATTTATGGAATTATTAAAGGCATTTAAATACAGCAAAAAATGACCTTAATAACCTTTGTCCTGCAGATCATCAAGCTTAACCGGCGCCTGCAGCTGCTGGAGGAGGAGAACAAAGAGAGGGCCAAGCGTGAAATGATCATGTATTCTGTTACAGTTGCATTCTGGCTCATCAACAGCTGGGTGTGGTTCCGCCGCTAAGGCAGCATGGACTCCGCCCTAAGGGGCCCCTCCCCTTAATTCCGAGTGTCAAATATTAGCCAAATGTACTCTCTGCACTTGTCTTCAAGCTCGTGAGCCTCGCTGTGTGCACAGGAAGGCATTTTGAGCCAAAAATTACCTTTTCTTTCTTTGTTTTTGTTTGTTTTTTTTTACTCTGAACATGCATTTGTAATTGTTTTTTACATTTACATGAACTCTTGTTGCTTTGTCTTTTTTTTTTCTTATATTGTAATGTTTTAATGAGAATCCTGTTAGCACAGCTAGGCCAGACATGACCAAGATGTATATATCCTTACTCCAGACCCTCAAGATGGCAGCATTTGTGAAAACCTCTTTTCATCACTTTTCAGTGTATGGATGCTTATCCTGGGATCATTTTTGCCTTTTGTGTATTAAAACATTGTTAGACAGCCAGTAATTGATTCTAGACATGCCCTTACACTGAATCGTGTGATAAATGGGACGCACTGATAATCTGAAGGTCTTTGACGTCTGTTGGCATTCGTGTTTAAGGAATGAGGTGATAGTACTAATCTAATTATGTAAGACGGTAAGTCATCTGTTAGCTGTTCAAATATTTTAGTGGCTGCATATAACTTGTCTTTAAGGCATAAAGGAAGGAAAAGAACAAAGAAGTGTTTTATTATTTGGTTATTGACTTGTCTCAGAGTTTCTGTAAAGTCGTTCATGTTTGCTAAGGAATTGAATGTCTGAATTCTAGCTACCTTCCTTGGAAAAGGAGATCAGTGAGAAGACCTAAATTCCACACAGCTAAACAAAATATCTCTTTTTCTGTGATTCTCTCCTGTTCGTTTGCTCTCACAGCCATGTACACTGTACCACAGACAAGTTTTATGTGAATAAATGGCAACTGTAACATTCAGTAGTAAGTCATGTGGGCTTATCTTTATATTGACTGGTATATAAGTGTAAAGTGACCATTTGTCATATGTGAACACACCACAGCATACAGTGTGAACAGCACAAAATTCCTTCTCTGCGTTTAACCCATTCAATAAAGTGAAGCGGCGGGACACAGCACCCGGGGAGCAGTGTGTGGGGGGGGGGCGTTCCTTGCTCAAGGGTACCTTAGAGGTGCTACAAGCAGTCCTGGGATTCAAACCCACAGCTAACATCTGCCCCACACGTTTTTGGATGACCTGCTTATAATCCAGAGGAAGAAAAGAGTAAGTTAACTAAGAAGACTAAGAGTAAATTATATTTGATATTCTTAACAAGCAGCTAAAAGTGCCTGTACATATTTATATATATATATATACTGTATATTATATATATACTGTGTGTGTATATATATATATATATATATATATATATATATATATACAGCCACTTTTTGCTGCCTGTTAAGAATATCATATATCAATCACATGGCAGCAGAGCAGTGTTTTTAGGCACGTACACATGATCTCTAGGGTTTACAGAGAATAGTTCAAGAAAGAAAATCTCCAGTGAGCAGCAGTTCTCTGGGCCAAAATGTCTTTGTGATGCCAGAGGTCAGAGAAGAATGACCAGACTGATTCAAGCTGATAGGAAGACAACAGTAACTCAAATGACCTTTCGTTTAAGCCAAAGTATAAAGAAGGCCCCCTCTGAATGTACAACTCATTGAAGCAGATGGGCTACAGCGGCAGAAGAACACACTGGGGGCCACTCTTGTCAGTTAAGAACACGAAACTCGCTGCAATTTGCATGGACTCACCTAAATTGGACAATAGAAGATTGAAAAAAACTTGCGTGGTCTGATGGGTCGATTTCTGCTGCGACATTCAGATTTTAGGGTCAGAATTTGGCATAAAGAACATACAAGTATAGAAAGCATGGATCATGCCTTGTATCCACGGATCAGGCTGGTGGTGCCGGTGTAATAATTTGAGGGTTATTTTCTTGGCACATGTTGGGCCCATTCTACCAACTGAGCATCGATTAAACACCACAGCCCGTCTGAGTATTGTTGCTGACCATGTCTATCCCTTTATTACCACAGTGTACCATCTTCTGATGGCCACTTTCAGGAGGATAATGGTGTCATAAATCATCTCAAACTGGTTTCTTCATCTTGACAATGAGCTCACTGTACCTTCAGACTCGCCAGATCTTAATAGAGCACCTTTTGTCAGTATGGAAATGTCTGAAGAATGTTTCCTTGTTGAAACTATGCCATGAATAATTATGCAGTTCTGAAGGGAAAGTGGATTGAGCCCAGTACTAGTAACATGTAATACAGTAACTAGTGATTGTATGTATATAAAAATATATAAAATGTTAAAAAGCAGTCAGTTACATTTGATTTAGGTATTTCTAATGTTGTCTTGTACTAAAATTTTGAAAAAACAACGTATTGTTTTTTTTAAATCCAAGGTCAAGCCCAAACGAATTGGTTTTCAATTTTTTATAGTCTGTAGTAACACATTATTTAGCCATAAAGGCTCCAACTATTCGTTTTTGAAGAAAACATACCTGTCTTTAGTGCACTGACGTTCACCTTGTGTTGGATCATAAAGAGTATCAACACGTATTCAGCATCAGGCAGATCCTCAAAACGCTTAGAGAATTATGTCTTGACCTTCCTAGTCTCCAGATCTTTCTCCCTTGGAGCTGGCAGGGGACAAGTTGGACCAACAAGTTCATAATAAGACTGAAATGAGTGTCTGGGGTCAGGCCAGAACAGATAATGAGAGTGGGATCTCTCCACAGACCTGCTGCCAAAACCAAGAACTGCAATAAATCAGTTCAGTTTTGTTTTCAAACTTTCTTCAAAGTCTCAGTAGCAAGATTTTAAGGACAAAATTATATGGACAAAAGTATTGGGACACATCTGTTTTACAGCTGTCCAACTTTGTGGACACAATTTAGGGACGGCCCTTTTTCTATTCCAGTATGACTGTGCCCCAGTACACAAAGTAAGCTCCATAAAGACGTGGCTGGAGGAGTTAGATGTGGAAGAACTTGACTGGTCCACACAGAGTCCTGACCTCAACCCCATCCAGCACTTTTGGGATGAACTGGAACGGAGATTGTGATCCAGGCCTTCCAACATCAGCGCCTGAACCTCATAAATGCTGTACAGAATGAATGGGCACAAATTCCCACAGAAACTCCAAAATCTTATGGAAAGTCTTCCAAGAAGAGTGGAGGCTGTTACAGCTCCAAAAGGGGACAAACTCTATTAAAGTCTATGTATTTGAAAGCAATGTCATTAAAGATGATCAGGTGATCAGGTGTCCCAATAGTTTTGTTCGTAAATTGTGTGTGTGTGTGTCTATATATATATATATATATATAGACATACATATGTGTGTGTGTGTGTGTGTGTGAGTACATTTATTTACCTTGAATGTTTATGCTCCCTCCTTTTATCTTATCCTAGCGTCACCTGCCATTTTTAACAATTGTATCCTTTTTAACTCCTTCTGCGTGAACCATTTCCTTACATTTTATTTAGTGAATTTCAACCTTCCGTTTTTTTAACTTCACATCCCCAGTTCACAGCACTATGCTCTCCTCCACAATTATCACATTTTGGTCACATAGCCTCTCCACAATTACCATTGTCATTATAGCCAGCATACTTGGCACACCCTTTTCCCCTCTTGTATGACCTTGCTATACCTCTGACCATTTTTGGTTTTGGGATAAATTCTCTCAAACTGTCTTTAAAAAATCTTGGCAGATACTTTATTCCAGTGTTCCAGTTTCTACAAGGCCTGTCTCGCTTTCTTTTCTTTAGCCAGTCTTTTGATGCTCTTAACAAAGTCACATCTCATTCTTAAGTTTTCAATAAGCTCCTTCATACCAGCTGTGGGAGGGATCCTATAAATCGCACCCTTCCTTTGTTCCTGTACTCTGACTACAATGGCTACTTCGATTTTACGAACATTTCCCATCTGACTTGTTCTTTCCATCCGCCTTGAGTTACACCCCATAAACAATTAAAATGGGTAAATAGTCATAGCTGGATTCCAGTAGTCACTTTACCCAGTGCCAATGAGGGGTGGTGTCTGATGTCTGATAATGAGGGGTGGTGGGGTTGTTGCCTGGCTTTCTTTGGTGAGGAGCGGCAGCACCCGACGTCCAGTAATGAGGGGTAATAGTCCTGAGTTCATCAGAAAATGGTGTGATTGGCGTCATGGAAAAGCGGTTGTACTGCACCTGCCTGGCATCCACTGGCAGGGAGCACCAGTCCAGGTGTCTGCTGCCTGGCAGAAGACCTGTTGCTCAGTGCCTGGAACAACAGCTGTGACTGTTTAGCCAAGGGAGGTGCAGAAGAGGAAGGAAACACCTCTAGCTCTTCTAGAATCTGTAGTTCAGCCTGATACTTTGCGTTGAAGATAAAGCTTGTATATTGTGCAGAGGCATATACACTATATGGAAAGTATTGGGACACACCTCTTAATTATTGGATTCAGATGGCCCCTCACTTCCTGTCTTAACGCTTCAGGATACCAAGACATTTTGGACAACGACATGATTCCAACTTTCTGGACACAGTTTGGGGAAGAACCGGTTCTACTCCAGTGCACAAAGAAAGCTCCATAAAGACACGGCTGGAGGAATTCAGTGTGGAAGAACTTGACTGGCCACACAGAGCTCTGATCTCAACCCCATCCAACATCTTTGGGATGAAATGGAACGAAGATTGAGAGCCAGGACTTCTCATCCAGCATCAGTGCCTGACCTCATAAATGCTCTCCAGAATGAATGGGCACGAATTCCCACAGAAACTCCAAAATCCTGTGGAAGAGTGGAAGCTGTTATAGCCGGAGAGGGGAGACCAACTCTGTATTAAAGTCTATGGATTTGAATGTAATGGCATTAAAGTCCCTGTTGGTGTAATGGTCACAATACTTTCGTCTATATAGTGTAGTTCTGCTTTTAATCTCCTTTGTTAATCTCTTTACCCTCTTTAAGTTTGTTTTGGCTCACCTGTGGCCAATGGCTCATGCAGTGAAGTCTCTGAATGGAGTAACATGGCTGGCCAGTAGATGGCGCATTAACTTCCCTTTTGCCTTCTTTACCACATCAAATTCAAAGTGAACTTTGTCATCTTGACCACGTACGAGTGTACAGAAGAATAACACAGCAAAGCTCAGATGCCACAGTGTACACTTACACAAGGCAAATAACACTTCGAGATTGTCCTGAGTACATTGTGCAATGTGTTTGGTGCAATGTGTTTTTCAGGGTTTGGGCTAGGCCCCTTACTTCCAGTGAAGGACAATCTTAATGCTTCATCAGACCAAGACATTTTGGATAACGCCAGGCTTCCAACTTTGTGGACACAGTTTGAGGAAGAACCTTTTCTATTCCAGCATGACTGTGTCCCAGTGCACAAAGTCCATAAAGACATGGCTGGATGAGTTCAGTGTGGAAGAACTTGACTGGGCACACAGAGTCCTGACCTCAACCCCATCCAACACCTTTGGGATGAACTGAAATGGAGATTGAGAGCCAGTGCGCAAATCCCAAAACACTTTTGTCAACATAGAGTAGCAGCATGAATTCACAGTATATAGGAGTACATAATCACTAACAAGATCAGTTTCTAACCGTAGAAACAGTAATGTTACCAAAACAAGGATTCTTCTCATTGCAACCGTGGCAAAATGCAGAGTGTGTGCTTAGAGCTCAGTGTGTTACTTCCATTCTGTGTGCAGATCAGTCCTTTGGATAAAATGGCTGTGCATGAGTATAATTTCTGTATAAGCAGGTTGAGACAGTGTGGAGGATTCCAGGAAGCAGAATGGTGTTGAGGATTCTGACAGCCTGAGGGAAAAAATTGTCATGCAACCTGGCATATCTGGCTCTGATGCTGCAGTATCTCCTCAGTCCATATGAGAGCTTCTCCAAGGAAATCCAAGATCCAGTGGCAGTGGGTGGAGCTGAGGCCTCACCCACAATCAGCTTTTATGATATGATTGTGTTGAAGGCCGAGCTAAATTATACTAAATCAGCACAGTCATACTACAAAAGCTGATTGTAAAACTTCATGTTCAGAATGAATGTTCACATTATTGGGCACCATTTCCTTACTTAAGTTGAAAAAATAATGCAAGGTAATTTAAGTGAAAATGTATTTTATGGTAAGTCTGTTTGAACTATTATTCCCTTTGTGTTCTCCCCCAAAGAAGGAAATGTATTATACTTTGGGAAGTTTAACTCTTTTTGCTACAGGTGTGCAAATCTGTTGAAGAGCTAGTAACTTACATTTGTTCTGGGTGTTTAAGGAAAATTTTTGAAGATTTCTGTGATATTGTTTTTTGTTTTTTTGTCTTAAATGTCTACAAATACCAGGGCTCTTAAAAATGATTTTTCTTTTTCATGAATATCACTCCGCACTCAATATCTCAAACAATGTGGAAATGTAAAGGGACCTTTGTCACATGTGAGCAGAGCACAGCACATTGTGTGAACAATGTGATTTTTTTTTCTTTGCATATAACCCATTCACCAAGTGAAGCAGTGGGTAGCCAGAGACACAGCGCCTGGGGAGCAGGGTACCTCAGTGGTGCCACTGGTAGCCCTGGGATTCAATCCCATAACCTTGCGAATGGTCATGGGTTCAAATCCCAGGACTGCTAGTGGCACCACTGAGGTACTTTTGAGCAAGGTACCGTCCCCCTACACTGCTCCCCAGGGTACCATCCTCTAACCGCCAGGCTATAATTTGGTCAGCATCCATGTGCCAACAACGTGATATACTGTTAACAAATGATTTCATTAACCTGGGACAGAAGTAATTAAACACTAATAGGAATACACAGACCGCTGAAAACCTTAGCAGCAAAATTTAGTGAGGGTCTCTGGAAAAATTGCAAAATGGTCAAAATGAGCCTTTGCTTGGGTTTGAAAGATGTTTAACTCGTTAGCTTCTTTCATTCAACCCCACCCCCCCCATTTCTCACAGTCTTCATTGTAAGGTCTTGACCCCAACCACACAACACGCTGCAGGCGCCCACTCCTGAGTTTCAGAAAGACTCTTGATTACTACATCAGGTCACCTGAGTTCTAGCTTTACTTTCAGCATAAATAGGCCATTGTTTCCTGCAATCCTGCATGTCCTGACTAGCATACTGAGTAGTTTTTCTCTACTGTCTGACTGAACTTGCCTTGTACTTTTGGATTTCTCTTTTTGCTCAGTGATTCGGATCTTTTTTCCTCTAGCTGTATCACAATCTTGGATTATCTCACCTGCTAACTGGACTATTCGCCTGACTGTTGTGATTCAGGTGTGAATGCCTCGGTCCAATCTCTCACTAATATTTTTTTGCTAGTAAATCAATCGACTTGGAACTCTGTATATGGGTCCACGTCTGCAAACATTAGTCATTATGGAAATAAACATCATAAACTTTAGAATAATTCTAACATCCAGAGATTGCGAGCCAGGCCTTCACGTCTAACATTAGTGCCTGACCTCATAAATGCTCAACAGAAACACTTCAAAACCTTGTGGAAAGTCTAAAAGAGGAGTGTAAGCTGTTCTAGCTGCAAAGGAAGCAACAGACTCCATATTAAAACCTATGTATTCGAATGCAATGTCATTAAAGCCCCTGTTTGTGTAATGGTCAGGTGTCCCAATATTTTTGTCCATGCAGTGTCATTTCAAATATATGTAGAGGAGGCAGTCAGTTCAAAGTGCTGAGAGTCTTTACTAGCCTAGTCACATTGTAACTTATATAGTCTGCTAGAACGTCAAATGTAAACATACCCTGAACTTTAGATGAGTTTGAACTTGATCACTTATCACTTCCTATCTGTCCAATCAGCTGTATGACACTAGCAGCTCACAACTGCTGTGCAGAAAAGCTTGTTTAAAACCATCGTCATCTCAAGTCTACTACAACCCAAATAAGTGAGTACAGATTGATGATTTCATTACACTGGGGAAAATGAACCAATTTCCTAGTTCACAACCTACAATAGCTTGCTGTTCTTGCTTCTCTCTGTCTTGAATTGAATGAAAATCTTTAATAATCTCATATTTTTTCTTTAATAGTCTCAGTCCACAACAGTTGCCAAGGAAGACAGTAGCTAGTTAGCCAATGCTAACATGATCCTTTACTTTAATTCACCCATGTCTCTGATATTAGATGTTTTGGAGAGTAAAATATAATGAGTGTAAGGAGGAGGTGTTTTAAAGCATAGAAAACCAATCAGAACTTTACTGTGCTTGGTTAACCAACTTAGCATCTTATAGTAATAGACTTGGTATATTTGGCAGAAAAGTTACTTTCCATCAAATATTTTAAACGACATCATACTACACAATATGGACAAACGTATGGGGATTTTCAGGATTTGGGCTACGTCCAATGAAGGGCAATCTTAATTCTTCAGTATACCAAGACATTTTGGACAATGCCATGCTTCCATCTTTGTGGACACAGTTTGGGGAAGAACCTTTTCTATTCCAGCATGACTGTACCTCAGTGCACAAAGCAGCTCCATAAAGAGATGGCTGGAGGAGTTCAGTGTGGAAGAACTTGACTGGTCCACACAGAGTCCTGAC
>JBBPCY010072652.1:0-10874 GCA_037974405.1 Brachyalestes nurse
ACACCTCTCACACCCCCAATACTAACACACACCTCTCACACCCCCAATACTAACACACTCCTCACACACCCCAATACTAACACACTCCCCTCACACCCCCAATACGAACACACTCCTCACACACCCCAATACTAACACACTCCTCTCACACCCCAATACTTACACACACCTTTCACACCCCCCAATACTAACACACTCCTCACACACCCCCAATACTAACACACTCCTGACACCCCTCCAATACTATCACTCCTCACACACCACCTAACGCTAACACACTCCTCAGACATACCTCACATTAACCCAATACTGACATACCTGACACATATCCCCAACACTGAAACACGCTAACACACATCTCACCCCACCCAACACTAACACACACCTCAGACACACCTCATTCCCACTGTTAACACACACCTCAACGTTGACACACACCCAAACACTAACACGCCTCCTGATACTAACACAGATCCCAACCTTCAAGTTTTAACACTTTTTTGCACAATTGAAATATATATTTGTAAAGTAATTTACGAAATGATCATCACGTTTGGGATCTAACTCTTCACACACCGTCTGTTTCCCAGCTGGAAAGTACGAGGGGCAGAGAGACAAGGCTGTAAGGCTAGCTGAAACTAGCATGTACGCAAAACAGTGCGTCTTTACACACTCCCAACATTAACACGAACCCCGACATTAACACACACTCCTGTCCAACCACACACCAACACACACTGCAACAGTGATATGAGATTACTGGGAGCTGGGGTGACTAAGGGGTCCTGAAGTTCAGAATGAAAAGGCTTTTTCTCTCTCTCTCTCTCTCACTAACACACACACACACACACACACACACACACACATACAGGGGTGGATGATAATAGTTGGAATAATTCTGGTAAACCTGGATTTTAATCAGTCAGTTCTCCAGGTGTTCTGAAGTGACTGAATGAATGATTGTTGTGACGCATGTGAAAGTTCATGTGAGAGCGAGAGTGTGCGTGTGAGGGTGATGGCTGAGAGAATAACTGAGTTGTTTGGCACTGATGTCTCACCCTGAACACCATCCAAATCTCAGCAAAACCCACGGCCCATGTGTCTTTAAACCTGCCTTTTGTTGTGTGGGTCTCTCGCTCTGAATGGCTAGTTTGGTTCTACCAAGCTCTGAATGCCTCTGATAACACTGAGAGCCCTTTGATTATTGATGGCTCTTATTGACCCGCCCTCACCCCCGACTCACACACGACTCCCATGTCAGTAAAGTGAGTCGGCACGGGCGTAGGAGCTGAGGGCACTGTGCTGTTTGGTTATGTAGTGAGATTTCCTGACGGAGATTACTGAGCTGGTCCCTGTAAGCTGGTTGGCTGGGCTGAGCTAGCCAGTGTTAGCTGATTGGCCAGCTAACTGGCCGGGGTGAGCATGAGTCCATCCCTCCAGAGTGCATGTCCAGCTGCACTAGGCCTCACTGGCTGTGCTGTTCCGGCTCAGATCTCTGATGCCCTGCAGGATTCGCTTCATATGACCAACCTTCGTCACTCCCAAATCCTAAAACAAACAAACACACGTATACATATCAGCCTACAGCAGTTCAGCCCTGGCTCCTTTTCACGCTTTAACCAATAAGGAGTGTTTAAGCCTTGGCTTTTTCAATCAGGCACACAACAGAGTTCATTAACGTATGTCTTAAAGGTACAGTCTGTTTCATTCTAAGACATGAAGAGGGGCTGTGAGAAAATGACAGTTGTGTTATGACTGCTTTTGGTTCATAAACACACACTGATAATAGAAGTGGTGCTCCGGTGGAAGGAAAATAGGCATGAAATGTCACAAAGCCTCTTCTATGGTCATCGTCAGCTGTATCCCAAACCCTTCATGAGCTGAACTGTGTAAGTTACAGCAGAAAACACTGTGCCCCAGACCCCCAGATACCTTCAGGTCCCTCCTCTCAAGGTGCAGCAACTCGGACCCCCGCACATCATGACCGATGAAAATCTCTTTATACTCAGACAGACACAGCTGCTCCAGCCACGCCGCCACCTCCTCAACACCCCACTGATGCACTGTGGGGAGAAAACACACACACAGTCCAGACACAAATTAATCAGCAGTTGCACAAATGTACATATGATTTTATGAATAAAACATTTTTTCGTGTTCATTGAGAATTCAGAGCCCTCTATATGGACAAATGGCAGAGCCATTGGACACTAGGGGGCTCTAAATTCTTAATAAAATAAAATAAAGTATGTGATGCAGTTTCACTGTTTAGCCTGTCACAGTCACTCACAGGGCTACAAACTACTGTGTATGTGTAAACACAGCAAAGGACTGGAGGTTCAGATCCCTCAGACTAAATGCTAAAAGACTAAATTCGAAAAGAAAGGACAAAAACACTAAATTCCACATCAATTTTATGAACGATTTTGATGATGATCCAAGTCGCTAAGTGATATAAGTCCTAGTTCAGTTTAACTTTTTGTTTATTGTTCAGGATACCAAGAATCCACACACTATCACGTACCTGGCAGGTTGAGGGTGGTGAACATCTCTTTATTCTTGTTGTTTTTGTCCCGCTTAAATTTAGGAACAAGGCGAAATTTAGCGCTGCGGCTCCGCTTGGAGAAATCCTCTGAATGCCCCTGTATGCAAAAACACGCGCACACACACACACACACACACACACACACACACACACACACACACACAGTTAGGTGTCAACAGGTCAAGAGGGTGGTCAGAGCACCCTCTGCTGGAGATTAGTGTGTTATGTGTGACGACTGCTGATGTCGAGTCACTGATGTTTCTACTTATAGATATGATAGGTGGCTTCTTCTGACAAAATTCAAACAGCCCTCTCACAAAAGTGCTTGTAATCATTTAACTGATCCTCCTGCCTTCAAAATAAATCAGCAGGATGGGGTTTTCCAAGACTTTAACCCGAAATATCTCACTCTAGGGGCACTTAGCATCATAGGGAGAGTGGGCAACAGACTGAGTCACGGTTTTAGTCTTTTTTTTTTAATTGCCTGAGTGTTCCTTTAACAGTGCACTGACCCACAAAGCAGGCAGTGCAGCCCAGTGCACAGAGTCGCCCCAATATTCAATCACTGTGTCAGAGTTCTTAACCACTAACTCACAGTAAAGGACAGAAGCCCAAATAGTGTGTGTACCTCATCATCAGCAGGCTCAATGATGGCACTGAGCCAGCCGATTTCTGACAGTCTGCGCAGCTGCAGAGCCACAGAGGATAAAGCACTGTTTAACTGCTCTCGCTGCGGGGGGTCCAACTGCTAAACACAGACAAAAACACACACACACACACACAAACTGTCATAAAGCCGAACATGAACACACACACCTCACATTTTACTAAAAATACCATTCAGTCATTCATTATGACTAAAGCCTGGTTCTTGGTTCTTGTTCATATTTTCACTGCAATTTCAAATATATCCAGTGTGTGCACCATCACGCCACCTTTTGGGTTATTTATTGGTACAAAATGTAAATGTATTATTAAACGTACACTGGAGCAGTAATAAAAGTGGGTGAGCATTTATGTGCATTTTATGTTCAGAAATGCATAAATTGCTTTAAATGCTTGTTTCAATATTGTTTTCATTTGGAGTCTATAAAGCAAGAATCACACACACACACAGACACACACACACACAAAATCATGAACTTACCAGGCACATCTTCCCTGCAAGCAGCAGCTCAGTTTCACTGTGAAGAGCCTTCACGTTACTGACCATCTGAACCACCACACTGCACGTGAGGTCCTGAACACATACACACAAACACACACACAAAAACTGACATAAACATTCTCAGCTGTCAGGCTGGTGGTATATGCTCAGCAGCGCCCCCCTACGTCATATAATAACACATATCTGGTTGTTCTGAGTATTCAGTCATCCAGTATTAAAAAAAACAAATGATGCAATTATTATTCTGCTCTGAAAAGTATTTTAAAAGTACCAGCAGAAAGTGGCTGTAATGTACCCATAAACCTTTGCTCAGTTATTTTTAGTCTATCAGTAGCCTTTGTCTAGAGCAGTGGTTCCCAAACTGGGGGCGCAGAGGTATTGCAGAGGGGCGCACAAATGGGATAACCTGTGTAGTTTGAATTGGTGGGGGGGCTCATTAATGTTCTTATCTAGAAAAGGGGGGCCCTGCACAGACGGTTTGGGAACCACTGGTCTAGAGATTAAATACTCCAAACTGTTAATATATAGCAGCATCTTCTCAGGCACACATACTGACCGTGTTGTTTTTGGAGTTTGCGTACACCATGTCCATGGCTTTGGAGCTCGCGTTCACCGCATGTGCCAACTCCTGCTCCACACTGGGGTGGGTCTGAGCAATCTCCCTAATACTGAAAACACAAACACACTGCGTCTGAATCAGAATTCCATTTTTACCATTTAATCCCTCTGTAATGAAGCGTTTAAACAGAGTGGATCACACTGTTCTAGAGAAACTCACCAAGTCAGAATTGTTCACAGTGGTGGTGAATAGAATCAGATGTCTGCCTCTAAAAGCTCCTCACAGAAAGTTATTCAAAAGAAGCCTTTGATCTTGAAACTGAATGCATTAATGATGGAGGGGCACAAAAAGTCCCAGAGAAAACTGTTTTAGCATCAACATTACATATAAATACATTATAAAAACATGTGGAGCTTCACTAGGGCCAGCAATTCATACAATCGTTATTTTTGTGTTGGCGACACCTGAATCCATACACCATTACTGTAAAGAAATCCGAGTCTCTACAATGACCTGTCTGAACCCAGACTGAACCAGACTGTTTACACATATGAATGATGCGGGAATTTGAGAAATGTGTGGAGTTTCCCTTAACACAGTTGCACAAGAACAGCAGAAAAAGCTGAATTCATAGAAAAAATACAGGATTTGTGCCCTTGTAGGCCTCACACCTGTGCATTTGTGTGTGTGTAAGAGTATGAGTGTGTACCTGTGTATGAGCGCTCCTGCTGATTGGCCGAACAGGCTGATCTGAGTCGTTTCGTCCTCCGAGACAGTTTCAGGCTGCACTGCTTGCTGGGATACAGGCCGTGGGAAATCACATTTCTGCTTATCCTCCCATGACTTTAGAGTGTTCTCAAAGGCCTGAGCGCACACACATACATACATAAATAAGGCTGAGGTTAGCTTCTAATCAAAATGAAAAAAATAAGGTGAAAGCAAAAAATGCAAAGTTAAAAGTAATTTAATACAAACACCAATCTATTATGCTACTGTGTGTTTGTGTGCGTGCGCATATGTATTTACCCTGTCTCTGGTGAGCGTCTGTGTGCGGTTCTTGTGAATGATTCTGATATATCCTGGTGGCTGAATCCACGCCTCGCCATCCACCTGCACAGGGACACCCTCATCCCCTAAAATAGTGATCTTCACCGTGCGACACTGTAGAAAAGAACACACATACATACACATTTTACATAGTTATTTGCTTAAAACACACACACACACACACACACACACACACACACACACACACACACACATACACACACACACACACATATATATATATATATATATATAATTACTATTACATATAGATATTCACAAGCATGTGTGTGTACCTGAGCTATTCGATGATGCTGCAGGTTGATAACTCGAGATACAGCCATCTGCATGCTGCCAAACACAGCCACCACCTCCAAAATCTTATCATCAAAAGATGGGGCAGTGAACGTCTGTTTAAAAAAAAAAAAAAAACAACACACACAAACACACACACACACACACACAAACACAGAGGAACCATTATTGCCAGGGATGGAGTAAGAGGGCAGAGGGACAGAATGAGACAGAAGTGTATAAAGGGATGAGGCAAGAACATAGAGGGATAGGGTAGGAGAATAAAGAATAAAAGGATTGGGCAAGATAAGTGAGAATAGAGGGATGGGGTAAAGAAAAGGAAGACAAAGGGGTAGGGTAAGAGAGGATAGAGGTATAAGGAAGGAGGACAAAGAACAGAGGCATGGGGTAAGAGAAGAGAGTAACAAGGGATGGGGGTAAGAGAGGAGAGTATAGGAGGATGGGGTAAGAAAAAAGTAGATGGAGGGATAGGGTAAAAGAGGACAGGATAGAAGGATGGGGTAGGAGAAGAGAGGACACAGTTGATGGTGGGGGGCACAAGGTAAGGTATCAGGTTCTCACGTCGTCCTCTTTGGTTCCGCCCCAGAAGTTGGTTCCTCCAGCATAACTGGGGATGTTGAGCACAGCGATACCCTGCAGACTGGGGAGAGGGATCGGCCGACCATCACACTGCAAGTGCGGGGACACACACGTCAAATATTTTTTACAAAAATTCTGCATCTGTACTCTCAGATCTGATCTTTTCTCCCCACGCACACAAACAAACACACACACCTCCAGCAGAACTCTCTGCTCCAGGTTCTTGTATGTTCTGTGCAGCAGTTCTTTTGTTCCCAGAACTCCATACCACATCATGTTTTTAGTACGGCTCCTGAATCACACACAAACATACACACACACACACACGGTTAGACGACCTGTAATTTTAGGCATTAGAAAGAACAGCCTTTTATCTTTGCATTCTGCAAATTCAGTAAAACGTCTTACTCCTGAACGCTGAGCATCACACACACAGGACAGACAGATTCTGGTATAAATGTCTTCTCTGATAACATTGTCCACAAAGTGGCGCAAGACCTCGTTCTTCTCTTGCATCGTGTCATGGCCCATATATCATGATAGTATTGTATTATCACCTCTGTGATGAGTTCAAATTTAAAGCCCTGGAGGCGAGTATGTGTTGTGGTGTTATGTGTGAGTAGGGTTGCCAACCATCCCGAATTGACCGGAACATCCCGAAATATGGGTGATTTTGATTTGTCCCTTACTAGGCAGCTCCAGTCCCGTATTCCAATCACAGCCTCGTCGGCCTATAATACACTACTGTAAGCACGGCAAAAGTCATGCAAACGTTGCTATGAGACACGTTTGTTGGTGTGCGTGTGGGCGCGGAATCCCATCAGCTGCTCTTTGCGCGCACCTGTAAGAAAGTGTCCCTCATTTAGGGTTGAGAAAGTTGGCAACCCTATGTGTGAGAGTGTTGTGCTGTGCTGTATGTTGTCATGAATTTGTGTGTTCTGGTGTGTAGTAGTGTTTTGTGGCGTGTGTGTTGTGTTGCAGTGAGGTTGTTAAGGAGTGTGTACTGGCATGTGAGTGTGGTGTTGTGCGAGTGTGATGTGTTTGAGTGTGTTGAGTGTGGTGGCATGTGAGAGTGTGTGTTGTCATCCACATGTGTGTTTGTGTTGTAGTGTTTCGTGTGTGTGTGTTTATGGTAAATAGTTTACCTGCACTTCTCTGGGTGCTCATCCCGCTTGTTGTTGAAGTCCAGAGAGATTTTGGCGTCCAGTCCAATTCCAAAATAATTATTCATAACACACTTCTCTGTGTAACACTCACTGCAGATGCAGATAGAGAGAGGGAGAGAGAAGGGAGAGAGACGGAGAGAGAGACAAGTGAGGAAGAGTATGAAGGAAAGGACAAAGTGGTAATGGAGGGACAATGAAACTAGGATTAATGAGGGAAATGAAAGAGGGAAGATGTTAAGGGAGGAATGATGATGGAGTGAGAATGAATAAGGGGTGATTGAAGGATAACGAGGGAGGGGAAGTTTGTCAGAGATAGAGGGATGATGAAGGGTGACAAGGAAGGCATGGTTCTAATGATGGACGGATGAATGGAGGGATGATGATGATGATGGTGTGAAGATGAAAGAGGCGTGAAGAATGATGCTGAAGAAGGAAGATGATTAAACAGTGAGAGTGAAAAACTCACAGGTTGTCCAGGTCACAGCTAAAGGGGTCAGCATTTACCAGCAAACGGCTGATCACTGAACTACTGGAAAGAGAACCAGTCATTCCAGCCTTCAGACCTAAAGACACACAAACACACAAATGACCAAATTAAGAGGTCTAACTCACAAAATCAAACTGAAAAGAACCAAGAGAAGAAATCAAAGAGGAACCTGGAGAAGAACCTAAAGGGGAATCTAGAGAAAAACCCAAAGAGGAACCAAGAGAAGGAGCAAAATATGAACCCAGAGATAAAACTAAAGAAGTTCCCAGAGAGGTACCTAGAAAGGAACCTAGAGAGGAACCTAGAGAGGAACCTAGAGAGGAACCTAGCTGTTGGTCATTTACATGGTTTAGTTTTTTTAGCCTTCACTTTAAGCACACAGATAAGCTTCAGTTGTGTGTGTGTTAACTGTGGTGTGTGAACAGTGCTGTGGAGCTGAATAGATGGTGTATAAGGGTGGATGGTTCTCCACTGCATTCTTACTCGGGTACAGAATCTTGGTGCTCAGCATGTTCTCCCGGCTTCCCGTCTGAGCAGGTAGTGACGCAGAGCTCCCCAGGGAAAGACTCCCTTTAGCGATGAGCTTCTCACACGGACCTTTAGACACTGAGGGGCAGAAGAGAGAGGGGTAAAGAGCAGGTGTGTGTATTATCAGGTTTCTGGGGTTTAGTCACTCTCGGTAAACACACAGCAAAGAAAACAATCAACTGGGGTAAAAAGGTTCAGAGTTTGGGTTGTAAGGTTAGTGGGATGGGGTTTAAAGGTTAATGGGTTTAGAAGTTTAGGGTTTCTAAGGTTTAGGGGTTTAGAGTTTTAAGAGCGTTAGGGTTTTAGAAGTTAATGAGTCAATGGGTTCAAGGGTTCAGGGTGTTCGAGGTTTAGAGCTTTAGTGGTATAGAGGTTTTAAAGGTTTAGAGGTTTAGGAGTTTGGTTAACATAAGAATTTGTGTCTGTGCTGGTACCTCTTCTTAAGTGCCGAGCTCTGGCGCTGTAGGATGATCTGAGAGACACATCATCATCCTCGTCCTCCTCCTCAGGAGCCAGAGATGCAAACACTTCCTCAGTCTGAGCGTTCTGCTCATCCACCGCTGAGAGAGAGAAACAGTGAGATTATATATGTGTAGAATGTGATCCCTAAGTGTGTGTGTGTGAGTGTGTGTGTGTACCTTTCTCTGTGTGTTCGATGATTTGTCTGATGGCTTTTTTCAGGCTGTTGGCTCGGAGCATGAGCTGCTCTCTGGGTTTAAAGATAGCCGCAGGCGGCCGGGGCGAGCAGGGCGCTGTGGTGTGCAAGGAGGTGGGCGGAGCTGAGAGTTTAGACATGGGCATGGCTGGTGTTTCTCCCTCCTCCTGCTCCTCGGCAATGGTGGGCGGAGGGGCTGTGATCACACTGCTGGCCTGGGCCTCTTCATTCAGAGTCTTTAGCAACGAGTCCAACTTCTCCTTTAACACTCCACACTGCAGCCAGTCACAACACACGTCACAAATCCATCAACCAGTGGATTAGGTAATTAGGTAATGCATTAAGTATTCACGAAAATCTCTTTACATAATTTACATAATCATCACTCATAAAGAGGGACTTTAGAATTTAACAACCAATCAGATCTCACCTTTTTAGCCATTGTTTCAGACTCTTCTGAGCTTTCATAGTTTTTCTCGTACGCTCGACCCACCTTTGCTACAAAATCCTTTACCGTCTCACATAGAACCCTGCAGACCACACAGAGACACATGGTCACTTCAAACTCATTATTTTATGCAGAAGTCTGGAGGACACACACATACACACAAACATCCCCACATTAGACCTACTTGGCGGACGAGATGACGACAGAGTGTTGGTCAGAGGTGAGGATTTTGGAAAGATGAGCTGCAACCGAGTCCTCATACGTTAGAATGTGCTGCACCTGCAGAGGAAACAGCCAATCAGAGAGAAGCAGACAAAACAAACAGAGACCAACAGACAGAGAGATTCCCCAAATCCAGCCAATCAGAGAGTGTATTAGCCAATTACAGATGACTTCAATCATTACCTCTGAGTCCTCACTGCAGTCCTCAGTTACCGTGGAACTGGAATGTTGCCGAGGAAACTTGGTTTCATATACCATGATGCTCCATCTGTGGGTTTCAAAACCAGTTATTTTCAGGGTTTTTTTTTTACATACACACACGCATATGCGCGCTTCCCACCCGCCCAACTACCCACCCATTCAACCCCCCCACACACACTCTCACCTGTCCAGCATCTTTGTACTGGCTCTTTCCAGCTTCTCCAGGATTTGAGGGAGCTGTGTGTCATCGTCACATGCCGCACCCCACCCCAGCACCCGTGCCAGGTCATTTCCTGTTCCTAACGGCAACACACCCAACTGGCACTGTGCGCACACACGTACGCACGCACACACACACACGCACACACACACACACACACACGCTCAAATTAAACAGCCTCAAGCTAGAGATACAGAAGGTAGGTGTGTGTGTGTGCATGTGTGTGTGTGTGTGTGTGTGTGTGTGTGTGTGTACAGAGTTTATGTATGTATAGGTACCTGTTTGTGTAGTGTCAGAGCGTCTATCTCTGAGAGAACCCAACCCACACTGCCATCTCCACCACACACCAGAATCCTGAATGTGTCAAACTTCTGAAACAGACGCAAACTACACACACACACACACACACACACACATACACACACACACACACATACACACAGAATGTGAAATACTCATACATGACTAGTTTTGGCAAAAGATAGGTCATGAGGAGGTAAGGAGAGAGAGAAAAAGAGTGATCCTCACTAACCCCAGGTGTGGTCCTCCGTTCATCAGGTCGAACACCTGTGCAGGATTCAGGAGCTGCTTAAAACGACGCAGAAACTTCACCCCTTGATTATCTCCACTTTTACTGTTCACAAACACCAGCAGAGGACTGGTGCAGGACGGGGGACACGTTGCCTTCCAGAAGCCTACACACACACACACACACACACACACACACACACACA
>JBBPCY010072653.1:0-10873 GCA_037974405.1 Brachyalestes nurse
ACATAAGGCATTAATTCAGGAGGTTCTAAATCTTCAGATGGGTTTGTTTTTGTAAATATTGATTTTATTAATATTAAAACTGAGCAAAAGGTTGTATGATGTCATGTGCAAAATGATATGCTTGGTATTTGGCATTTATATTTGGTTTTGCCATTCACCTGTAGCTCATAGGTACAGTTTTTTTTTATTTAAAAAGTAATTGTAGGCTCAAATAAATCAACAGTAAAAATGTCTTGTTTCGTAAATGTATTTCATTGTATTTTTTTTAAATAGAATTTTTTTCTTGAAAATTTAAGCATTTGTTATAAATTAAAATAACACATATCAATTTAACTTCATGAAAATATTATGTTCAGTTTAATTAATACATATGTTTTACCCCTTAATCAGCCTTAATCTGTGCACTTTTCATCTCAATTTTCCTTAATTTCCTGTAAATTAAGATCAAAGTTCAGGTAATTTTATGTGGTAAAATTAAGGGAATGAGGAACCTGACCTGTGAATTGGACACCGCTACAACTTCGTTTGAGTGTAATAGAAATAATGTAAAAACAGGTAATCAAACGCAGCATATATTAAAGTAATTATTATAATGTGTGTTTGTCTCATAGCCCAGTAACTATATTTCTTTAGTTCATTGGCAATATCTCTTACAGCATGGACTCGGCTTATTGCATTTTGTGACTGCAGGATGGCTTACGGTGATCCGCTACTCGCCTTTTCTCGTCGACTTTAACATCCGACCATTTCTTTTTCATTTCGGGCACGGTGTGACTTTCCAAACTTCCGCCACACTGTGCCACTCCAACAGTTTTCTTTTGCTGTTGATGCCACATTTTAATCCACCAAACAGATTTTTTTCATGCCTCAACTTCAGTAAGCAAGAAGCTAATGTTTTTTCTTTTTTCCGCATGCCCTGGCCATTGTTTTTTAACAAAACCCCGAGCAAAGCGTGTATTTAAATAGATTAGCATATTCAAATATGTAAAATTATGGGAGGAGTCGGGGCGTGACTGTGGGTTGGGCCATGTGCGTACAATTTCACGCTGAGTGGGATTTATAAAGAGAAAGTGCGTAGAACTTTGCGTACTCACGGTTTTGTGCATCTGGATTTTTTGTGGCGTACCACATATCTAGTTTTGTCCGTACTATGTTTGAGTGGGAATTCTACGCACGGCGTTATACATGAGGCCCCTGATCCAGTTGATCCCCCTGATCTAGTTAATGAAGTGGGTCTATGATCTGAATGAGTTTTGAACCAGGTTTGGAAGTGAACCCTTTAGGAAAGTAGAACACCATTGGTGACCAATCAGTTAGGGGTTGCATAGACTCAACCAGTAACTGGGGTTGAGCAGTCATAGACCATGCCTGGAGTACAGCAATAAAAGGTAGTGTACAGGCAGAAGTACGTCCATAAATCAGTTTCTATCAAACACAAAGTTCAAGGTATTTTGTGTGAAAATGCAATATGAGAAATGTGTTCCACTGTGACTGCACTGAAGTCATGCCTGGCAGGGTTTGAGAAAGATTCTGATAAGACTTTTGACTCAAACAACACTAATGGTGCATGTGCAACATAAATGAGGTGTCATACCTGTCAAATGCTCAAAGATAACTTAAAACTTAATCCAGTAGTAACTTCTGAAAATGGGATAGCATTAATATCTGGTTCAGACTGAGATTATATTTCTCTTTGGAAGGCTTAATGGTATGCAGGGAAGACAACTACTTGCCACTATCCTTTGTTTTCCCATTGAATAAGCATGAATCCCCTGAGTTAGTTTAAGTTCCGTGCGAGAGGTGAGATTCTGAAAGCTGTGGTGATTTTAGCATGCAATTTGTGCTCTTTTGGAGAGAACGTCTGAGGCTAAAAGTTACTGAATATAACAAAAACCCATCTGCAAGGTATCTAACTCCAAGAGCAGCTAGTTAAACTAGTTAAATAATAGTTGTCTAACCTCTAGTTTTAACAGTGACATTTGAAAAACAGGCCACAAGTTAGAGTTAATATGAAGTTAAGTTAATGTAATGTGTGTTGACTGTAGTCTGACACAGATTCTGAATTCTCCTATTCCTATTTCTTAAATATAAGTCCTCAGGTATTGTTTCTCAGTGAAGACCTCAAGCAACATGAAAACAATGTAATAAAGGTTTTATTTTTCAATGCATGTCAATATGGAAACTTGTTACATGCTTTTCCACTGTAGTGATTGCATCTCAATTCAACATGAATTCCTCCCCATAGTTTACAGTCTTACTTTGGGGAAACCATTAAAAAACCTCATATGTTTGTCATGTTTTGTCCCTTTTTGGGATTTTAGGAAAAAGCTGTAAGTGCAGAAACATGCAAACCAAGTATGTACCAATTATGTAACTGTGTAATTAGTTATATAATTATGTAATTACATTTAATTGGCCAATTATATATTGCATGTGTAGCACATTGACAGCGATGACTCTCTATGAGTCGAGAGAAAAAGCAGAAAGAGGGAGGTGTTTTTAAAACTTGAAGTGGAGCGAGCACAGTCTGTCCATGTGAAGGTCCGGTGAGACAGCTCTGGACGCATTAGTCATGCCGCTAACCACCTTGCGGATTGATGCCTTTCACTGATCCACTACCTTCGAACGGCTGCATATTCATCACATGTTTATTTTAACTGGAAGAGAAACAACCGGACAACAACATCCAGCTCGGTCGGTTCAGCAGCGTTTATGAGGTAGCGGAAAGAAATAAGGAGAACATGTGGCGAGAATGTGGCCTTTTAAACAGGGCCCAAACAAAAACTGTTTTGTCAGAGATTGGTAATAGGTCAAACGCACGCTTAGCTCAAGGAAACTTTGGGCAAATATAAAAGGGGGGTGTGTGATGTGTGGAGAGGCATGGTTCTGCAGAAAGCATGTTCTTTTTCAGAGGAAAAAAATGACGATAGGGCACCTACGTGTTTCCAATGACTTCATCTCCTGTTTTATAAAACCTTCTTTTGTAGCTTTTGTTTGATCAAAGCTGAAACACAGTGTCTCTGTCATGGAGTCATATTTGAGACCACCAGTCTCTGTTCTCAAATGGTTTGGCTTGGATGTCGAGATCTACAACACTGGCAGAGAATCTTTACAGGTTTTAGAGGTTCTTCAAACTTCAAAAAGGATCTTCACTCTCATACTTCTGAAAGGATTCTCAAACCACTGAAAGGTTCTTCAGGGAACCAAAAGTTGTTCTTTCATGGCATTGCTCCAGAGGAAGAATGAAAAATGTGCGCTGTGTGACTTTGTTAATGGTTATTTTAGAGTCGGTCACTGTTTTCTGAAATCTTTCTTCTGTTTGCAGTGTAGTCTCTGATGCTCTCCTTGTCACAGCAACACAGACAGGAAAAGGAGTGCAAGCTCTTAAAGTAATGGAAACGTACACCCACTTCATGCAAACTGTAAGATAAAATAATCCCACACTGGCCTAAAACCACACTGAGCTGCAAAGTAATATCAAATAGACTTGCTTGGGTGATTTCCGACACTATATGACAAGACGACATATATGTTGCGTAGCTAAATAGTCATTCAGTCAGTGGGGCAACTGGTGGCCTGGTGGTTAGGGAGTTCCCCTGTGATCGGAGGGTTGTGGGTTTGAATCCCAGGACTGCCAGTGCCACCATTGAGGTACCTGTGAGGACGGTACTGTCCCCGGGTGCTGTGTTCCTGGCTGCCCGCTGCTTCACTTGGTAAATGGTTTTAATACAGAGAATAGTTTCGCACTGTTCACACTGTGTGCTGTGGTGTGTTCATGTGTGACAAATGGACACAACACTTTACTTTATCATCCGACACCTCATGAGCTTCTGAGTCAGGTACAGAAATATAAAGAGCATGAGGTCCTCAGGATTGGGACAGAAAACAAATGGCTAGTGGGCTGAACAATACACACAATACATACACGACATACAGGGACCGTTTACTGAGAGACCAGATCCACACAGCCTGGGTTTCTACAAGTGGTCTTTTCAACACAGTAGCTCAGAAGTTCTTTTCCATTTTCATCTACTCAGCTTTTGATCTCCCATCACTCTGCTGTTGTTTGCTCACTCTAAAAGCTTTTCTCAACTTAGGGTCACTCAGCAGTGCTTTAGCATCCTGGTTCCTGCAGGAAAGCTCCTCCGCCTCCTCCACCCGTCTCAGCTCCTGCCGGAGGCTCTGATCCCTGGTTTAACACGTGTGCTGAAAGTCCACTTCTCATGCACCTTCATTGTCTGCTCCGGGATCCGCACCTGCTCAGAACAGGACAGAGTGTTTTTTATGTGGACAAAATAAGACAATGTTCCTGTGGAATTTCTTATGCAACAGATGTTCTTACCTATAATAGGCAACTATATAATAATAATAATAATAATAATAATAATAATAATAATAATAATATGTTGTCAGTAACTATTATTATTGTTATTATTATTAGTAGTAGTAGTTTACCAAAAAATAATGACAAGTATTTGCAACATTATTTATAATTATTATCATAAATTCCAGAAGTAGGGCATATTCCCCCTCCAATTTTGTATAACAATAGCAACAACAATAATAAAATAATAATAACAATTACATAATTGTACACAATAGTAACAATTGTTTTTGTAATAATAATAATAATAATTATATTAATAATAATTATTATTATTATTACTGAGGCATTAGTGATCAGCAGTAGGAGAAATAAAATCGCCTGTCAAAGTGACACAGTAAGGTCAGTTCTAGACACAGTAAGGTCAGTTCTAGACACAGTAAGGTCAGTTATACACACAGTAAGGTTAGTTCTACACACAGTAAGGTCAGTTCTCACTCCGCAGCTTTTCCTCTGCCTTTAATAAAACTTACAGGAACGTGAAAGGCCTTTCTCTCCACAGAGTTCATTACAGCATGTTTGTCTGATGAACTATCCCACACAGGCTGACTTTAATTTACCTGTTCAAACATTACCTGAGTGAGGCTAATTTATCCACTCTGACCCTCTGAAAGGCTCCTAATCTCTGTAGATCTATGCCATCTTATATCATTATCTGGGCTATTTGTAAGTTTTGCACTTATTGAATTATGGATGGATCTCTCTTATGGCCATCAGTGTAAAGGGTGGATGGCAGCTCTGTTGCCCCTCAACAGCTCTGCTGGGTCACTGTAGTCAACAGTCTTTCTCAAGGGCAAAACAACAGCAGTTACAGGTAGAACAGGAGAATAAGAACATGCAGCCAGCTGAAACTAAACCTAGAACCCTTCTGCCTCTCTGGCAAAGTTCTGCCTCAGGAATTCACATTTATTCATGATTAGGCACTTTTATCCATTTACAGGCGCTATTTACAAGGCAGGTATAAGCACCAGGTTATCAGAATAAGAATCAGAATCCGAAAACTTTATTGATCCCAGGAGAAATTATTTATGTTATGGCTGCACAGTCACACAGAGACACAAAGGCAAGAACAATCTAAATGAGTCCAATAAAACTGCTCAGAAATGCTCAGTGTGAAATACACTATACTCTGTGTACAAATGCTGGGGTATAAATAATATAATTCACTTAACAGTTAAGTGAATTACTAGTAACATAAAAAAAGTGGTTAGGAGTATGGTGTTGCACAAAATAGAGATCAGTAGAAAATCAGAAAATCAGTAATATGACTATTGCACATAATAATAATCAACCTTCAACACAAGTAAAAAGCTGCAAATCACAGTAAGTGCAGATCAAAGGTTTTACAAAACACACTTAAAATGATGAAGAGAATTTCAGATGTCACAAAGTCACAAAACACCTGCATAAGGCTTTCATACCATCTGACATAAACCTTCAAATGTTTGTTTTTATGTAACTTTACCACATCCAAGTGTCTCAACAACTACAGACGGCAATAAGCCATCATTAATTGGGTATAGACTTATGTCAGTTGTCATGAGAGGCTTATGCAGGTGTTTTGTAGCCTTGTGAATGATGCCCTTCAGTGCAATGTTGCCTGAACCTTTGGACCTGATACTTTTTTCACACAGTTTTTTTTTTTGAGCACCATTTTGACCAGTTCTAAGCTCTAAAGAAAGTCTGTTCAAAATGGTGGTGAATGCAACCAGATGTCTGAAGAGTTTGAAAGCATCCTTAAGGACAATAATGACAATACATAGTATGAATACACTGCCTAGTGACTGAAACATTGTTTTATGGTAGTTGTGAAAGAATTAGACCCACAAACAGTCAAGATTTTTTACCATTATCAATATTTACATATCTGCAACTTCTGATATGAATCATAATTTCAGCAGCCCATTTACCTGAACGTGACTGTGACATGGTTGTTTTCAGCACGTTGTTGGAGTCTGGTTGATCAGACACATCATTTGTTGACATCTAGTGAACTGGGGGAAAGTAAAGATATGCTTAAACAAAGTGTAATGAATTCTACCAATTCCAAAGCCTATGTTTTGTTCTGAGCTTTGTTCTTAATGCATTCCAGACCATATTAAAGCTCTTCTTTTACATGAAACATGGTAAATATCATGAGACTGTGAAGACCTTAGGATGTGAGGGACAAATTGTTTGCAAAAACAAATATTTAATATTTATAGAACTGTCATAATAGAATAGAAAAGTTATAGGAGGCTCATTAAGTAAAAGCAAGGACTGGCTATTAATTATTGAAACTTTACATGGTACATTAAGTCCTCTATGCCCTTTGCATGAATATTTGTTATCAGTATTTCCCAAATAAGCCCTGTCTGAAAACAGCAAATAAAGGGGTATTTTAAATACATGTTCTCTTTTTTCTCAGAACTCAGAACTACTCATTCATCACACCTTTTCTCATATAGAATTACTACACAACAACAATAAGAAGAATAACAGGGCTCACTGATGTGTGCTCACCCAGTGTTTTCACTCA
The DNA here is from genome assembly GCA_037974405.1 of Brachyalestes nurse. Classification (NCBI taxonomy): domain Eukaryota; kingdom Metazoa; phylum Chordata; class Actinopteri; order Characiformes; family Alestidae; genus Brachyalestes; species Brachyalestes nurse. The sequence goes on from JBBPCY010072653.1 coordinate 6,903, forward strand.
ATGTTGTGCTGACGGCAGCAGTACAGACCAAGTTTGGTGAACTCTGGACTATTTACATCCATTTCATGCCCACTTGTTGACCCAAATGTGTGCAATAAGGTTCTTGAGGACAGAGAGGGAACGGCTGAACCTTTGAACTTTGAAGATGTTTTTGTGAATTAAGTAAACTTTAACCAGCAAGAAAGGGTAATAATAATAATAAATAAAAAGAATATCAGTTCTGCTACTATTAACAATAGAACACATTTATTGATACAACTCTTATTACTATTATTATAATTATTATTATTACTACTATTATTATTAATGATAATAATAATAATAATAATAAGAAGAAGAAGTAACACTTAATAAACAGTAGTATTAATAAACACCTGGAACAAATACTACAACTACTATTATGATTATAATTATTATTATTGTTAATAATAATACATTTTAATGTGTGTATAGTATTATTAATTGGCATTTAATATTAATAATAGCAATGACATCAGCAATAAAAAAGATGTTTTTAAGAGTAAAAAGACATTCAGACGTTACTTGTGCCTTTTCTGCAGTGTGGACCACAAGTTTTCAGCACCACGGGAACTTCAAACCTCAGAGCCCGAGATCTATTTCAAATGATAGTGTTATATTAAAGTCAGTGAAACACATCATGATAGTCAGACTTAACTGTATGCAGATTAGTTTGTTTACAATCTGATCCTTTTATTCAGTGTCACTGGCTTTAAGGCAGCTTTGCATTTGTTTTCGTTTTGTATTTTCGTGGCCGTATTCCAGGACTCGTGACCTCAAACAGAAGTTCAGTCAACAGTCTTGGGAAACTCTCTGGGGTGCCTTTATTCTTGTTTGCCACATTGAAGGGCTGCTAAAAATGGTGCTGATTTCCAGGAATTTCGTACAATTAAATCTCAGTTTTCCCAGATGGATAAATAAATCACAAATACACACACACACACACACACACACATACACACGCATGACCCAGTCAACACGCAAGAGGAAGTGGGCGAAAGGCTGTATGATAATCCCTTAAAGAGGATGACACCGTGGGCCGTTTCAGAGACACTCTAAGCTGTCTAAGTCTGCATTAAACGGAGGGGCGCTGGACAGCGGGCTGCATCAGAAGCTGCCATGCCGTGATTGCGGTGCCCTTTTGCATTTAGAAAACATATTACATAACAGTCTCAGTGCAGGTTTAGCCTGGTTTGCTTTCCTGTGTTTACGCCAACACTGGAGGAAGTAATGATGAATGAAATTATTAAAGCAAGGGGGAAAACATCAGCTGGGTATTGCAGAAGTAGGCCGAAGTACACTTGAACCCCCCCTTTCTAAAATTAAGCTGACTGTGTGTATCTATAAAGCTGTATCAAGTGCAAAACAAAACACTGGGCAGGATACCACTTTACAAGACTACCCTTGTTAAGTGTTTCTAAATGGTTTGTAATCAATTATACAGTTACAAGCAGTTCTAAACAAGATATAACAGTGGTCACACATTGATGCATGCTAACACTTACTGGCAAGATCTGGGGTTTTAATGGTAGTAGCATGGTAACAAATAACTAAAGACATCGACAGTTTAACATTCTGCCAAAGATAAGCTCAGCAGCTAGCAAGATCTGAGATCCTGCCAATGTAAGACAAACGTTATTACTTGTTAATAACTGCTTATTAATCATTTATAAGGCTAGTCTGGTTCTAAAGTGGTATCCAGTGCAAATTCTGTTGTTCAGCTCTGTGTTTCTTTAAACACATGCATAATTAAAGGGTTAAGGTGTAAACGAACTCGTGTGTGTCTGCCCTGTGATGGACTGTTCAAGGTGTCCTCTGCCTTTCGCTCCATGAGCACAATTTTGCAGAAATTTTGAAATGTTTGTGTAATTTTCCTTTACAGTGATAGTTTTACCAAAACTCTTCACAGTTTCCCCTCTTTCTCCAAAGGTAATCAATAAACCAAGACATGTTTGGTGTCTGATTTTTGCTTTTGTACTTTTGCACTGTTGCTGCATTTACTTGCCTGTATCTACATTAACATTTTGCAGCTAGCAGTGAAATACATGACTTGTCTTTCATTTTGAAGCTTGATTTGTGACCACACTTTTATGATATTACTTACGACATGCTTTGAAGCGAGTGCGATGATTTAGGTGTGCATTTTGTACCGTGCTCATTGTTGGAACAGGCCCATAAGGCTTTCTGTATTTGGCGTTCTGACTACTGCTGCAGAAAGGGTAAAAAAACTGCGGCCCAGCTTCACTGTTAAACGGACTGCTGGTTTTTTGCATGTATACCACACATGGAGGAAGAGGACAGTAAATTCTCACAATGTCTCTTTGTGGGTTTTTGATTTGCCAGAAGAAAATACTTGTTTACTTGTTTCTGAAACACTGAATTTCATTCCAGTGTGTTTGTCTACATGGTGGTACATTTGCCCAGAGACTGAGGTTTGCTCCAGAGCTGACCAAACTCACTTGGCCCTCTAAAATGCCTTGATTAAACGGATCTGGTCTGTGAGAACAGCAGTGGAAAGTCTGGAGGACAGTTGATCTCCAGGAGCTGGGCACCAACACTTTGGCTCCTAAATGTAGGACGTAAATTTACACTGGATTAAAAAGTGAAGCTGACTTTCAAATTGCTTGTTGAGAGGCCTCATAAATCAGAATGGACAACTAAAACATGCTGTTTTATGGTTTTACAGAAAATTGCTCCATTCTTTGCACTTTAGAGGTCCTTTTAATTCAGGGTTGTGCAACCTTTGCTCTACAGTTTATTACAGGCGAGTACAGTATAACTGTCCCACTCGCGTAACAAATCACTCGTGCTGAGCCGAGATTTTCATCCATAAACAATGAGCTCTGTCAGCTGTGGCTGGAAGCTGAATAGACAACACATCATTGTTGTCAGCACCAAGTGATTTTCCCATGTCATGATCAAATGATATAGTTGATCAAAATTAATAAATAACTTGATAAGCTGTAATTCATTTATGACAATATATAATTAGATTAGAGATGTTCCGTGGTGACTTTAACGATCACTTACTTGGATATACAAGATATATAAGGTAGGTGTTTTGAATAACGTGAGAGGAAGCTTAAGGGGGGTGTCTCTGATAAAGTGATCACCGAGTAGATGTACAAGGTAGGGGTTCATAATAAAGTGACCAGTGAGTGGAAATACAAGGTAGGGGTTCCTAATAAAGTGACTACTGAGGGAATTTATTTTTCTAATATGAGCTCACAAACATTTTAGGGAGGATGCATAAACATCTGACAATAGTTTGCATAAACATTTGACAAACTAATAGCTTATAATAGATTATGCTGTCCATTAGATTAATGTAACTACTGATCTTTTGTCCTCTTAAATTTTTGCTTTGATATTTGACTCCAGGACTTCATCACACGTCTGCTCTATTTTATAGAATGTGCTGTTTTACAAAGTTATGCAACAATTTAAATTAAATTGAAGAGAAATTTGCAAAGGCTAATCTAAGAGAACTTAAATATACAGAAAAAGTATATTCCAACTAAACAAATACTACAAACATTACAAAAAAAGCAAGATGTGTACAGTGTGCAAAATGTAACAGAAAAGAATGCTGAAAAGGGCAATGTGCTGGTTGATATAGACTTCAGTGACAAACAGCAGGTGAGGTACGGTGAAATAGAGATGCAGGTGAGGTACAGTGAGGTAGAGAGGCAAGTGAGGTACAGTGAGGTAGAGAGACAGGTGTGATACAGTGAGGTAGAGAGACAGGTGTGATACAGTGAGGTAGAGATGCAGGTGAGGTACATTGAGGTAGAGAGGCAGGTGAGGTACAGTGAGGTAGAGAGGCAAGTGAGGTAGAGAGACAGGTGTGATACAGTGAGGTAGAGAGACAGGTGTGATACAGTGAGGTAGAGAGACAGGTGAGATACAGTGAGGTAGAGAGACAGGTGAGATACAGTGAGGTAGAGAGACAG
>JBBPCY010072654.1:0-10871 GCA_037974405.1 Brachyalestes nurse
TTTACATTCTAGCACTGCAGGAGTTCAGTGTAAACTGTACAGTACGGATACGGGTTTACCTTTACATTTTCTTTAAGAGTAATGTATTTAAGTTTTAAATGAAATTAAAGTGTTTCAGGAGCATATTTGGGGGCATATTTAGGGTCTTTAAATATTTATTTACACTATAAAAAACAAGCATTTTTTTTTTTACCACATCACAACAACGTGGGTGCTCTTGGAACATAACCGCCGCAATAAACGGTGGTTTACTGTATATTCAAAACATAAAATATGCACAGACCATATTTTTGGACAATATGTGAATTCAGTCAATGAACAGTAGCTGTCTACTAAAATGTATAAGAGTTTTGGCTCAGAATGTCATGTGACGTAGGCGCCAAAACTTTTGCACACGACCGTACAAGACTGCAACAAAATCGATTTGGCATCAAGAACGTCAGTATTATTTTACAGTTGTGTGCAAATGTTTGGATAACCTTGATTAAAAAAAGTGTATTCTATGCTGCTAGAAAACAGTACCGGTCAAAATACTGTATCTGTATCTATCCTGACTGTAGCTGTTGTTAACTGCACTGAACCTTGTCTTGTCTTGTCTGGTTGTATTGTTGCTCTTGTTCTTTTTCCTGTTCTGCTCTTGTGTTGCTCCATGGTTCTGGAGGAACATTGTTTCGTTTCACTATGTACTCTGTATTTATGGTAGAAATGACAATAAAAACCTATTTGACTACTTGACGTATTAACACCCAATTAATGTTATGGCACATATATTGATATTGTATGTATTCTTTTATTATGTATTATAATGTACTTTTATGTTCATATAACTATAATACTATATTATATTCTACTATATTACTATAATACTATATTATATACTATATTCATACTATAATATTCTGACAGATTGCAGTTCACTACAGGAACTAAAGGGGGCGATGTGACTTTTATTGTCTTGTTACACTATAAACACTAGGGGTAAACATGTAGCTCAGATAGAACGTTGCTTTATGGTGACACTGATTGGGCAATCAGCGAGAGAACCAAAGGGGGCATAATAAGTATGTTACCCCTAATCGTGGATTAATCAATTATTTAAATAGCCATTAGTTGCAGCCTGGATTAAAGGGCCCATCATTTTTTTTGTAATAATAGAGTTATACATAGTATGCAAACACTGTTCTAAGGAATATACAGGGGTTTCAACATGTAAAAATAAACTGTTTTTGCTACAAAAAATGACAAAAGTCGTTATACCTAAGGTGTAAGAAAAACTGTATCGACCAATTTAAGTTTGGCATGTTTACCTGTGATGGGGTTGGAGAGCTTGAGATGTTTCTCCAGCAGGCTCATGCAAGAGGCATCCAAGAACTCAAAAGCAGAGAGGATTTCTCCCAGCATCCCCCGGCAGGTCTGGAACGTCTCCAGCAGGTTCTGGAAGCTGGAGCACCCTGCAGGAACCAAGCAGTACAGGAACAACTGTGCTTACACATCAACATCCTTTGGAACAAAGAAAACCTAAAATACCACAAATGATTACCAGAGGAGCCAAAACCACCAAGCATGTTTGTTTTCATTGATCATTATCATTATGTGCAGTAGTCTTACCACATGAAATACCTACTACTGATCTCTGTTACAGCAATAAAAGACTCAGTATCAGGAACAACTCCAAACCACTATTTGTGTTAGTTAGTAAACTAATTCAGCAGTAATTTGTAATCTATAACATTTATATCCACCTCTCCTACTAACCACAGCATTTTGTGTAAATAACAGTGTACTTTGTATAGAGTCTCTGTGTATAGAGTCTCTGTGCCGTCATAACATAAGTGTTCTAATACACTTTAAATTCAAACTTTAGTGCATTGGAATCATAATAAAACACTCAGAAAGAAAGAACCTAAGAAAGCCACGTTGACAGATTTGGGTTTGCGAGGGCACAGGATGGACACGGCAGTGACGACCCCGAGCGTTCCCTCAGAACCGATGAACAGCTGCTTCAGGTCGTAGCCGGTGTTGTCCTTGCGCAGCGCAGACAGACAGTCCAGGACCCGCCCGTCCGCCAGCACCTAGAGACAGGACGGAAATGCTCAAAATGCAGCTGATGAATGTGGCTGGTTTACCAGGTTTTGGATCCACCGGACAGCGTATTCATGCGTATGTTATCAATACAGCAACTAAAAGGATTTTCAAGTCACTATTGGCGCTTTTCCACCAGCACAAGGAACCGTGCCGTCCCATCAACAAATGCCTATTCATTACAAATAAAGCGACCCGAACCCGAGCTTGCCATCCAGCAAAAGCGGGGCTGAAAGAGGGAGCTGCTGGATGACATGGTTTAAAAAGTGCACCAAATTGCATATTTATATCTCTAGTTTAGAGTTTACATCTATAGTTTATTTATATATGTCTACTCTATGTGTCTTTTTATACTCTGTAAAATCTGGAGCCACACCATCTCCTCTAACTGTTTACATGTTTATAGCTGGGATGACAGAGTTGACTTTGACTTAATTGGATATTTTAATGGCTAATCCCCAATGACCATGTGGTGACCATGGTCAGTTCAAGCCCACTGTATTGTGTAGCTGGTAAATTGGTGTTTAGGGAGTTCACTCTGAGATCAGATGGTCGTGGGTTTGAATCCCTGGACTGCAAGGTTTGGGTGCCGTCCCCTGAGCAAGGTACCGTCCTCACACTGCTCCTCACACACTGCTCCTCACACACTGCTCCCCAGCGCCCTTCATTGGTTTCAACCCACTGCTTCACTTGGTGAATGGGTTAAATGGGTTCACACTGTGTGCTGTGCTGTCTTCACATGTGACTATAAGGGACCACTTTACCGCAGTAAACTAATGAATCAAACAGCTGCAGTGACTGTGTAATCTATGTTAGATGTGCCGCTTTTCTGCTAGAAGTTCACGCACCACTTCCAGGCCCAGAACTGTCCCTCTGAGGGAGCCGTAGCGCAGCAGGCGCAGGCCGCCGGCGTTGGTGGACACGTTTCCCCCGATGTGGCAGCTGCCCTTCGCCCCGAGGTCCAGCGGCATGATGAAGTCTCGTTCCTCCAGATACTGAGACAGGCTCTCCAACACGCAGCCGGCCTGGCACGTCAGGATTCCTGAACACACACAGATTTCCTCACGCAAACAATAATAAACCGGCTAGTCAGACTAGCTGAGTCAAACGTGCTGGGCCCCCAGGACCAGAGCCTGCTTTACATGACAGCAGTGTTTCCTCGACCCCAAGTATTCAATCAACCAAGACATGTTCATGGTATGAAGTTTGCTTATTTAGCTTTGCACTGGAGCTAGTGTGGCTAAACAAGTATACACCACCGATTAGCATAATGCTAACTGCATTCCTAAAAAAATCACGTGCCTTACCCCTCGACTTATGTTCAAATTTACTAACGTCCTCCAACTGCCACCCTGCCCAGACGGTCGATGGTTATCGCCTGCTTTTGTCTCCTCTTTACACGGCTGGCTGCGCAGTCATAACACACTTCACAAGATGCTACTTTTTTATGCCTTTGTGGTCAATTTTGGGTCATTTTAGATTTACATTTACAGACCATATATCAGACGCTTTTATCCAAAGCGACTTCACTAACTACAGGGGGCAGTCTCCCTGGAGCAACTGGGGCTTAAGGGTCTTGCTCAGGAACCCAGTTGTGGTTGGCTGAAGGTAGGATTCGAACCCATGACCTCTTGGTCCAGAGGCAAGTATCCTACACGCTAGCCACAATTTTCTCATTTTTCATATTTTGGTCGACTACAATTACAGTTACAAACTATTTACACGAGAGGGTCACACATGCCATGTCGTGTATATTTCATTTACTGGCAAACTTTTGTTATATTCAGGAGGCCCTGAGCTACTTAGATAGGACATCAATTGAGATGCATGAATTTCCTTTTTTTATTGTACAAACGATCAAACAAGTTGTCTTGTATATATTCGTTTTTTTGTTTTTTTTTTACAACAAACGCAACCAGACTGAAACCAGAATGAAATGTAAAAAACGTTTAAAAAGATTTCATTTTTAGCATATACATGACCTTAGAAAACAAGAATTGTGATGTTTTTGTAATTTTTACAATAAAATTATACATGATTAGCATATGGAGCTATATTTAATTATCTTCTCTCCAGACTGAGTGCTAAAACCTCCTCTGGGCCGAGATAAATAATTTTCTAGCGGTTCTAGACCAAAATTACCAGGGGAGGCCAGGGTGTGTTTAGGGGGGCACATATAATGGCAAATCAGGTCAATATTTTATTGTATATTTTTTATTTTATAAAAAATATAATATTTCATTTATTTTCATTACAATTCTTTTTCACATCATGAAATCACACCATCTTTTTAATCACACTGTCATCATCTCACTGTAGTAAGGAGGAAAAATAGAAAGAAAAAAAAATTCACATACAGTGAGTGGTCTCAAAATCCCATAAAGCATTTGCATGTGCACTTGACTGAAACACTACAACAAGGAGATTCTGCGATTGTGATTCCTTGAAAAACGCCTCTTTGCAGTTAGTCCATTTAGGGCTCCAGATGTTAGCTTTTACAACCGAAGTTTACATTTCACGCTGCTGGTCTTCAGGTTGCAGATAACAGCGCGTGTGTGTAGTGCTTTAAGCCTACGCCTAGAACACACGTAGCATTAGTTCGTTCTTCGAGCCAGCGCATGTCGTGATAAGAAATTAATATTTAAATCATTGGCTGTTCAGTGCAGGGGCCAGAAGCAATTCTACAGGGGCCCTGGCCCACGCTGGCCCCCGTCTAGAACTGCCTATGCTTACCTGAGATGCTGTCGAAGGTGAGGACCTGGTTCATGAGGGCAGTGGAAAGGATGATCTCATCAAACACAGGGACGCTTCCTCCCACCAAACCCGTGTTCCCACCCTGAGGACTCACCGCCAGGTTCCGTTCATTACAGTACCTGTAACAAGAACCAGGACATCAACAAGCAAACTAAAACACAAGTGTGTGAAAGCTGGTGTATACTAGATTGCATTTCTGCAAGAAAATGTGAAGCGTGGTTGTCATTAAATCAGGGTTTAGAGACACACAACCAAAGGCTTTATGGTGAAAATAAAGTTTGTGTTTAAAACCGGCGTCTCGTCGTTCTACCACTGAACCACGAGGGAGGGGGTGGGGGGGCTTATCTCGCTCTTACCAAGCCATTTATGGTTAGGGTGGAGTAAACCACTCTCGTCTGAAAATGGGTGGGGAAAAATGTGCACGTAGCCACACTCCCAGGCTGATTATTTGTAATTAAACAACAATTGACAGTGAACCATGGCAATATGTCTAAATCTATAGGAGAAGATGCACAAAATTCCAGCTATAAACATAACAATAATAATAAAACCTAAGGACAACAATAGTGTGATTACTTCCACAATCACAATCATCACACAGTGCAGTTCACACAATTTAAAATAAAAATGTAAAATGAAATAAAACAGTGAATTAAAGACAAGGGCATCATCACCTGAGCACCTGAGAGACCTCCTCTGTAGTTTTGGGTCTTAGCAGAACTCCACTATCACCTGTAGACACACAATGAAAGAATTTTTGGTCACACTGCAGACTGCATGGCCATTTTTCCTGGGGATGGCGTACTGGCTGCACACTTAGCATCCATTGTGGGGCAGCTGGTGGCCTAGTGGTTTGGGTGTTGCCCCTGCAGTCAGAAGGTTGTGGGTTTCAATCCCAACACTGCTCCCACACACACACTGCTCGCCGGCGCCCCTCGTTGGTGGCAGCCCCCTGCTTCACTTGGTGAATGGGTGAAATAGGTTAAATGCAGAGAGAACTTCACACCGTGTGGTGTGGCGTGTTCACTATGACTATATTTAAAACAACTAAAACTTTATTTAAAACAACCAAAGCAAATGTGTGTAAAATGTTGATAAAAGACACTGAAATCATATCCAGCCCGTCCAGTCCTCACCTTTCACTGACTTGAGCCAGTCGACATTGCTGGACTCCAGCACGTCTGGATCAGTGATGGTCCTCCCCGGCAGCAGCCGTGTGAAGAAGTCCAGGTCAGATGGGGTCACCCGGGCGAACGGCCTCCGAGGTGGGGCGGCGTTCACGTTCTCAGATCCTCCGGCGTGGGCATATCTCCACTGGATCCGCCCTGCAAAGCGCAGCGCTGGACTCTCTGAGAAGAACTGCAGAAACCTGGAGGCAGACTTCAGCCGGGTAGTGCTCTGAAAAACGGCCATGACTGGAGGGCTAAGGATGAAGGAAACATCATTAAATTGTGGGGTTAAATAAAGTTTAAGGGGTCAAAAGAGGGTCTTAATTTCAAATGATCATTAGTCTCGGGTACATTCCTTGTGTTCTTACGTGCGATTGGAAGATTTCATTCACAATCATGTTAAAAATAAAAAGTAAAAATCGTGTGATTTAATAAAAAGTATGCATCTCACAATATTCTTTCAGCTCAGAGAACTAATGTAACATTTCCTAATGGACATGAATGGATTGTTGAATAGATTAAGTTGAATTGGTCCTCATTGTGTTTGGTGGTGCTTACAGTTCTCACTGAAGCTCTAACTAGGATTTTCCAGCCTAACAAACCACTGACTAAGAAAAGAAAGATACATAGACTCTTAAGACCCCCGGGCTGTGGATCAAACAAAATGCATATTTTAAAGTAGTATTATGGATAAGACTGAGATGAACAGACCTCAAGGTGTTATGTGGGTTTTCAGTTGTTTTGCCACTGGCTCCTACAACTAACAGATGCTTTTATACTTCACCATTAAAGACACTAAGGTGTTCCTAAAGAGCCCATGATTCTTTATTTTCCTACTATTAAATTTTTTCCTTGATGTTTGTGCGGATTTGTGTAACACAAATATATCATTAATGACTCATTTGTATGTAGCCATTCTGCAAGCTACATTTATCCCTCAGAATTAATACCTTAATCTATTTCACTTAAAGAAAAGTGATGATATGGGCTAGGGCTGGGTTCAAAAAATGGATTCACCGATCAATATCGATTCTCGTTCAAAAAATACGATATAGATTAAAAAACTACGCACCACTTCTCGCGACCGTGCAAGGAAAGCTATAAAAACATGAGGCCGGCGAAACCGACGCCAAATGGGGCCACGGCGGAATTCGAATCGAATTGTATCGAGAATTGAATCGGATCATGACCTTGTGAATCGGATCGAATCGATTCAGGAAATCGCCAACAATACTTAGCCCTAATATGGGCCCTTTAACACACTATATGGACATTTATATATGGACACACTATATAGACTTTAATCTGGAATTGTTCCCCCTTTGCAGCTATAACAGCTTCCACTCTTCTTGGAAGACTTTCCACAAGATTTTGGAGTTTCTTTGGGAATTTGTGTCCATTCAGTCTGTAGCATTTAAGAGGTCAGACACTGATGTTGGACGAGAAGGTCTGGATCACAATCTCCGTTCCAGGACTCTGTGTGGCCAGTAAAGTTCTTCCACACTGAACTCCTCCAGCCACGTCTTTATGGTGCACTGTCTTGGTCTGTTGGAGTATTAGGATTGTCCTTCACAGGAGTCCCACAGAACAGGTGTCCCAATACCTTTGTCCACATTTTGTATACTGGAAGTTCAAGCAGCATAAAACTGCTCTTTCATCCATACCGTGCTTCCATTTATTTCTGCTACTCTATATTTCAGTCACAGGGGGCACAAACGACTACATTTACTTTATATTCATGTATAATAGCATTAAAAAAATCACAGAAACGTTCTTTTAACCCTGCAGAGCTGCTCCTCCAGTAAACAAAACTTAGCCTGCTAAGCCTTATAAACAAAGGGTGAAGAGGGAAGAGGGTGATTCTGGCTGGCAGGAGTGAACAGCGAATCACTTACTGTTAAAAAGTGATTAGAAATGATTTAGAAAAGGTTTATGAAGCTCAAAGATTAAATATAACCCACATTTAACCGCCTGCTAACCTTCAGCCCAGCGTCTCACAGAGCTTCATAAACACCAATCCCAGCCTGATCCCCTTCGAGTAAGCACTAAAAACCTAGTGCCCTAGAAAATAACAACCGTTCACATTCACAATCCTCTGCTGATTTAGAGTCTTTTTGGTTCTCAGTCATTTTTAATTTCACTAGTTTTGTAATTCAGTGCTACTTTAGTTAATCGTTTACCTTTCAACATACACAATAGGGCCAAAAGTCACACCTTAATTAGCTGGTTAATTTAGGGGTGGATGGTGGCCTAGGCGCTAGGGAGTTACCTCTGTGATAAGAAGGTTGTGGATTCGAATCAGCTGCTAGTGGCACCACTAAGGTTCCGTAGAGCAAGGTACCGTCCCCACACACTGCTCCCCACTGCTGTGTTCCTGCCTGCTGCTTCACATATTTACATTTATGCCATTTATCAGACGCTTTTTTCCAAGGCGACTTCCATTCCCTAACTACAGAGGGCAGTCAGCCTGGAGCAACTTGGTGTTAAGGGTCTTGTTCAGGAACCCAGTGGTGGTGTACTGAAGGTAGGATTCGAACCCATGACCTCTTGGTCCAGAGGCAAGTACCTACTAGACCATAACCACCTGTGTGACAAGTGGACTTTACATAGTTTACATTCAAGTAAAGTGGCCCTTATAGTAATGTGTGAACACACCACAGCCCAAAGTGTGAAATTCTTTCTCTGGATTTAACCCAGTTAACCCATTCACAGCGCCCAGGGACCTTCTTCTCGCGGGTTCGAATCCAAAGACTGCTAGTGATACCTCTGAAGTAAGTTAACCTTGAACAAGGTATTGTCCCCACACACTTCTCCTGGTGCGCTGTGTTCCTGAAGGCTCACTGCTTCACTTGGTGAATTAGTGAAATAGGTTAAATACAGGAACAATTATATACTGTTCACACTGTGTTGTGAATGGTTACACCTCGATTATGGTTACACCTCGCGGGTAACGCTGTTTTGGAGAGAACTGTTGTTGCCCCTAGACTCTCCCATTTCACAATTCAGCACCTACAGTTGACTTGGGAAGATCCAATTGGGCAGAAATCTCACAAACCATCTTTTGATGGCAGAATCCTATGGCTGTGACCCCTTCAGCACAACTGATTAAAATGAGTGTCTTAAATATCTGGACTTCAACATTTGTCAGGGTGTCCGCATACTTTTGGCCATGTAGTGTATTTTGGGAGCCCACACTAGCTAGTGAGTAGGGCACATGGCAGCATTCAGCACACAGGCAGTGGGACTCTCCTCCTGATGCAGTAACACCGCCCCCTACTGCATGGAGGCTTCACATCTTTCTTTCATTCCTTCACTTTTCATTCATTCTTCCTTTTTAAGAAACAATGAAGTCACAAGATCAAATACTGATTTTATTAGGCAAAGAAAGCTCCTGTGAAAATCCAACTCTTATTGTACTAATTTTATTATACATTTTAAAATTTATTCTGAAAACTCCAAAATAGTTTTTGATCTTATAAGATACAAGGGAACTCCGCCTTATTTTAGTTCCATCATTTTACCATCAACATTTCAAATAAACACCCAGATGACACGTAAACTCACTGGAGGGTTCGGATAGTAAATAAACCCGTTTAAACACCATGACGTCTGGTTCCATTCATCACCACTGTAAAGAAATCTCTTGGCAAGTTTCTCCACAGTAAACCACTTCACACCTAACCCACTCACTCTCAATGACTGGGTTCACATCCCAGTGACTGGATGAAAAATCTGTGGATTTCTGGAGCCATTCTCCAACTTTTACTTTATGAATGTGGACATCATGAGCATCATTCATCGAAGCCATTTTAAGCCCAAACTCTATGAAATCAAGCAGCAGAGTTTGCTTTCAGTGTAGAACTTCAGAACATCCTTGTAACTGCAGGAGTGTTTAGAACATGACTTGGGCCCTGAAGTGGGTCTGCTTGGTGGCATTGTTGTTCATGCTCATCTTTAACATCCACCTGGACTTCATCTTCTGCACATACTGCATGTCTTTCTTCTGCTGAGTCATGAAGCCTTTACCTGAAAACACAGGCAGCGTTTAGAAGCTAACCATGTTAAGAGCAGTTCAACATATGTTCAGTAACAGTGTGTTAATGGTGTATTCATGTGATGCACATGAATTGAAAACACCTGTCAGGTCTCCCTCATAATAGACATATGCAAAAGTTTAGGCACCCCTGTTAAAATGACATGTTCTGTTGATTTTAGTGTAAATGTATACACATCCTTCATAGAAAATACACTTTTTAGTGCACAGTTGTTGTTTTTGCTGAATTTAACAACATAAAACAAAAAACAGTACAGTAGGAATTATGTTAAATTCAATACACATTTGCTTAAAACTGAGTTTCAAATTTAGATTTTTTTTAAAATCACAAACACTCAAAACCACTGGTTTTATAGCAAACACACTTCAACTCTTCGACTGAAACCATGACTGCTGGTGCTCGTTAAAGTGGGGGGGGGGTTACTGTATAAAATAATTTTCGCATTTTAGCGCTAAATTATAAAGAAAAATATAATTTACTAATTTATTAATTCAGCTACATTCCCATATAAAAAATAACTATAAATGTTTCGGTACTGCGGAGAGAAACACAAAGAAAGGCGTCTTGGGATGGTGATATACGGCTGTACTCAGAGGCAGGAGGTTTGAAAGTAGCCAATCCAAGAGCGTTATTTATTTCTCCTTGCTGCTGATTGGCTGCTGCCCTTCGACGCAGCTGCAGTCCTGAAGAGTGTCTCCAGTGTTCTCATGTTTTTCATTTTGTTCCTTTTAAAACCCTGTATTTTTATTACTGTAAATTAAATGAATTTATTACTGTATTTACCTGCTTATACCAAAGAAAAGGCGCTGCA
>JBBPCY010072655.1:0-10870 GCA_037974405.1 Brachyalestes nurse
AGCTGAGGGAGTTTTTCCTCGCCTCTGTCGCCTTTGGCTTACTCACTAGGGGCTCGGACCTGGACTCTGTAAAGCTGTTTGTGACAACTTGGTTGTAAAAAGCGCTATATAAATAAAACTGAATTGAATTTAATTGAATTGTAATGAATAGCTTGAAATGGTGCTGTCAGAGGATAAAGCAAAAGGATAGTTTACCCAAAACTGTGAAATAATATACATTTCAGAATTATATTATATTCAGAATTATTAAAAAAGGCCTTTTTCAGGGAACAAGAAATTTGGAGGTTGATCAAGCCTTGAAAGTTGGTGCTACTAATGCCTACAGGTGTCTCAACTTCTCCTGATTACTCAAACCCCCGCTCTGTTTGCGTAAAAGTAGTGTTGGAACACACTGTGGTACCAAACCCTTGTAAGCATTATTTGAACAGTATTGTACTTCAGAAAGTATGGTGCTATGAAAATTGCCCGAAAAAAAGGTAATTAACAATGGAAGAGAGACGGACCATCATAACGCTTAAAAGTGTAAGTCTGAGAAAGTGAGAAATGGTGAAGAAAGTGAGATCAGCCTCCATCACCCTCAAAAGACACTGGGGAAGAGTTTCACAGGAAGCGGTCTGGCTGACCCAAAGCCACAACAGCATCAGAAGTTTCTGAGAGTCAGCAGCTTACGTGATAGGTGGCTCACAGGACCCCAGCTTCAAGCACAGTGTAACCCTGCTCTGGTACCATGAAAAAAAGTACGGTTTCAGTACCACACAAAAAACCCACACTATCACTGCAATAGAGAAGCTGTTTATCACAATATCTTTTATTCATCTATGGAACCTTCAAATAGCCTGTACATATAGAAACAGGTACAGAAAATGTATTACAAAATCCAAATAATATCAAATAACTTCTTTAAGTTTTTAATTATTCTACATAACTATAAGCATAGCTGTTACTGCTGGCATTGTTCGCACAGCCATTTGCTGTGATCTTCGCATACAAACTGACTGCACTCCTTACAGATGAACATGGTTTTCTTGTCCTTTGATCTGGGACAAATGTAGCGGGTGGTGCTTGAGGACGCTGAGGGTGCAACTGATAAAATGCAGCAACTGCGAACGATCTGTTTGCCATCTTCCGGTGTTCGCTGCACTTGTCTGGTGTGCATGTGGAGCGATCAAAGCGGGGGCCAGTTCCTTCAAGAACTTTTGATGCTTGTCTTTCTTATGATCCCAAACATAAATAAAAAATAAACAGATACAAAAAAAAAGTAGCGAACATGTGCTACATTGTTAGGAAGGCCATAGAAGAAAATACAAGAAAAGGGAGGTCCAAAAAATTATATTTTAAGCACACATAGACCCCACGGTACCAGACATGGGATAATAGTAGTCGCTGTAAGCAAGTCTCAGTTCCAACTGTAGAGACAAGACTTTGAGTTGCAGGTTTGAAAGGTGGAGTTGCAATAAGAAAGCCATTGCTAAGACGTCAGAATAAGAAGAAGAGACTTGCCTAGGCCCTGAAACACCGCCAGTGGACTACCGAAGACTGCACGAAAGTGTTCTGGACTGATGAATCAAAATTTTAGATCTTTGGTTCAATAGGCGAACGGATGGTACCTGAGTGTGTGTGACATGAACAGTCAAACATGGGGTAATAAGTCTGATGGTCTGGGGCTGTTTTGCTGGATCCAGGGTCAGTGACTTGTACAGAGTGAGAGAAACCCTGAATCAAAATGGCTACCACACCACTACCACATGCAGTACCTTCTGGTATGTGCCTAGTTGATCAGGGGTTCATCCTACAGCAAGATAGTGACCCAAAACATAAGTCCAAGCTATCCCAGAACCTTAGGAAAGAAGAGTGAAAGCAAAGCAACCTACAAGTGTGACACATTTATGGGAACTTCTGCCACAGAGCTGGGAAGAACTTTCTGCAGAACATTTGATTTCCTTTGTAGAAAGAATGCCAAGAATGCTACTTTGAGGAGTTTAGAATACATTTTGGGTTATACATGGAATGCATTATTTCTTTTTTAACTTCAGTTGTTTATTTGTGCCATGTTTTCACTTCAGAGTACAATGAGACATTGAACTGCTTGAATGTAAAGAAAAACTGGAAAAATTGGGGTGTTCTAAAACTTTTAACCAGAAGGGTATGTATATTTTATACATCCACACAAAAAACTGGGCTAAGGAGCATAACCACCCCCTCGTTTGGTTCTTGCTGTGAAGATGATCTTGCTGTGAAGACAGTCTTGCAGTGGAGATGTTCCTGCAGTGGAGATGTTCCTGCAGTGGAGATGTTCCTGCAGTGGAGATGTTCCTGCAGTGGAGATGGTCTTGCAGTGGAGATGGTCTTGCAGTGAAGATGGTCTTGCAGTGGAGATGGTCTTGCAGTGAAGATGTTCCTGCAGTGAAGATGTTCCTGCAGAGAAGATGTTCCTGCAGTGGAGATGGTCTTGCAGGCCTCTGCAGAACCTCAGCAGAAGGACAGCTTTGAGAGGGTGACACTATCTACAGTAACAGCTTGAAAAACCACGAAACACGAGTCTGAGAGTTTCCTGGTAAAAACAAGGAACTTGTAAGTACTGAAGTGTGGCTACTGCTCTCAAACCACGCGTTTAAATGTGAATCGCACGACAGAATTCGCACCAGTCCACTTCCTGCACTCGCGGAGGCAGCAGATGAAGGTAAAGTTCTTTTACATTCTGCTGTAATTGTGTACAATCTATACTAAAAGTCCTGCATCTTATGATAAAGTGGCACTGTTTGAGGACAATGCTGGTCAGTGAGGTTGTAAATGGACTAAATAAATATTGAAGTCTATGTGTTTGAATGCAATGTCGGTTTAACGGTCAGGTGTCCCATTACATTTGTCCATATAGTGTAATACAAAATATATGTTTTTGTTGCTTATATTATTACTACTATTATTGATATTATTACCACTCATATCTAGCCAAATATTGAAAGAAAGACAGTTAATAATAAAGAAATAAATAAACATCATATGCTCATTCTGAATCAAAAAATATTTTCCTCAATGTATGTTTGGGAATTGTAGGCTCCTTTAAAGAGCTTGAAAGGTACATATTCATGTTATCACAATTAATTCCAAATAAAAATGAGTACAAAATAGGGAAATATAAATTTACTGTAATTTATGGCCTTTTTATCCTTGATATATACATACGTGTGTGTGTGTGTATGTGTGTGTGAGTATGCACATACATATATGTACACAAACACATATGTGTGCGTGCATAAATCCATGCAATGTTTTTTCCTCATTTTTTTCTGCCTTTTCTGAAGGTCTTCGCATTGGGTCGCTAAAAAAGGAAAAAAAAAATTCTAAACCCTCTAAAGCTGAAAAACAACAGAAACCTTCACATTTATCCTCTTCCATCTCTCCTACTCTCTGTCTGGTCAAAGCCAACGAGGCACGAGTCGCCTGCCATGAGCAGCTGGAATTCTACCGACACGACGACCATCGGGGTGGTCAGTGGAACTGCGGCGGCGGGCGTGGCCCTGGGCCTGCTGATTGCGTTCATGGTTTGGTTTTGCAAGTGCAGGAGGCAAAGCTTTGATATAGATGCTTCGCCACCCAAATCTCAGGGCAGGGACTATACACACAACCACGGATCTCAAGGTGGAGATTCTGAATGTGAATTCGAGTCTCAGCACGACCACGGAGACTCAGACCACGACTACGAGTCTCAGCTGCACGGCTCGGATGAGGAGGACTCTGAAAATGACTATGTAAACGTAGCTGCTGCATCCATGACTCAAGAGATGGACGGCAGGTCCGTCAGCAGGAACTCGGCCGAAGGGGAATACCTATCTCTGGACGTCGACAACATATATGCGAATTATGACCCTAACGAAAATGAGGACTGATGGGTAGGATATCCAGACTTTAAAGACTATAAGGACTTGTATAACTCTTTGATGTTTCAGTGTATTTTACTTCGGTTACTTGGAGTTTCTGATCCAATTACCTCCGATCATTGGAGTCGAACCAGCGTAAAGATTTTTCTGTCCACTTTTGTTATTGTGGTCTTATATTATTTAAAATAAATACACTTTTTATAGCCACAGGGCGAAAACCTAACTCAGATAACCTGTTAGTGATGGCCTGGAACACCTTCATGTTTCTCATAGTATCAAATATAAATTTGTTAGGATCAGTGCTGGACTGGCATTTGCCCGATGGTAAATTTGGTCCGGTGCGGAATCCGGTCCGCAAACCACGCCCCCCCAACCCGAAAGCACGATATCGAGAGGGATGCCGTAAATTTGGGCAGGCGCGGAATCCCGTTAAGACCGCCCCCCAAACAAACAGTAGTGCTTGTACTCCCTCCGACCTCTCAGTTGTTACTTTATGTCTCCAAAGTTGTTTTTTGTGCGGACAGTAAAAAAAAAAAAGGTCTCTTTCCATCTTGCTCTGCCTCTGAGCAGCTCTCGTTCGGCTCGGGTTCGAGTCTCTTTATTTGTAGTGGAAAAACATTTGTTTGCGGTACGGCTCGGTTTCTTGTGCCAGAAGAAAAGCGCCACAAGATGGTCCAAGAGAATTTCGAATTTATGGTTTATTTTCCATGTTAAAGACTTGAAATGTACTTGCAGCACCATCCCATATCTGAAAGTTCAGACTTCGCTTGAGAACAAGGCCACGCTTCTTCTTGCAAACTTCCACAGAGTTTTGTTGAGCAACGTCCAATTTAGCCCTGTGGTTTCAGAGGGGAAGTGCTGTGTCATTTTCTTGCAGCACAGATGTCGTACGCCCAGACCTGGTCCAGGCCGCTGCCTGCGGTGCAGCTGTGGGGCCAGCGAGGAAAAGGAAAGCGGCACACGACAACACGGGCATCTCCAGGAAGCTCCTTCAGCAGCTTCTCCTCCAGATCCTGCATCTGACGAGACAAAATAGAACACGCTGTCATGACCTATGACACTTGTGCTGGGCGATCTGAAGCTATGAAGCACAGAGGTTGCAGCATCGCTCTGAAGGCTGTTTCTAACAATGGAGACGGTGGCCAGCATCTCCCTCACCACAAGTGGTGCAACTGCATGTCTGAATCAACACTTGCCTTGTGGTGTCAAAGTTTAAAGATATGCTTTGGTAGAAGTTCCCAGTTCTTGGTGTGGTCTTGATGTGCAAACTTTAACGGTCAGAATGGAAGTGATTGTGACCAGACCAGACGTCCAATGTGCCTCTAAAAGCTCCAGAATGTTTCTACATGAAATTGCTAGGAACGTCCGTATCATCACACATTTGCCATTGAGTCAAGTAAAAAAAAAAAACACTTTTGTGGAATTGCACCAAAGTTCCAAGTTCCTGCTTGGTTTTAGTGCATAATCCACACTTCTGGACAGTTGAAATGTTTACAGTGGTGGAAAGAGGAACCAGACATCCAAAGTGTTTAATTACCTCTAAAAGCTCCCTCACAGAACGTTTCTACACGAAATGGCTGTGACTCATAACTTACTTGCATCTCTGTTAAACCCATTTCTGGCATCCTGCTGCCCATGAAAACGGATGTGTAGACAAAAATATGTATGTTTAATCTTCGAAGAAGTCTAATTGACACAATTTTCCACTGACCCCAGATGTCAGTCAAGACATGTTTGGCTTCCATAGTTTGGGTTCCATAGAAGTCAATAGTCACCCAAATTGTTTAAACACAAATCCAAACCAAAAGCACACCCAGATCTTCGTTAAGGTGGGTCAGATTTGTGGACGTGGTGAAGGACACATTATGACTTACTGTGAGCTGTAAAAAAAAAGTTCAGATACCAGCAAGTGTAGTTTTCACAAAGCAGTCTTATCTTGGATCAGATTTATCTACAGCTCCGAAAAAATAAGAGACCACAGCAATTTATTTTTAAATCAGCATTTCTGTGAGTGTGACAACCATTCCATACCAGTGTCTGTTAAATTCCTACACAAGCACCTCATTCTGCTTTATTAGGGACTGATTAGTGATCAGCTGAATCACATCATTTACACTCATTTAATGAGGAAAAGTATAAAAACACTGATGTAATCAACACTCTCCTCTCGCAATGTGACCAGCTGGATGGTAAAACACTACTAGAAGTTCCTCAAAGGTCATTATAAGGTAATTATTGCCATTTTGTTTGAGTGAACAAGAGATTTGTTTTCTTTTAATTATTAAAGTTCTGTAAGCACTGCATCATTTCTCTTATTTTGATGTTTTGTCATTTCCTTTAAAATGATGCTTTAAAGAAAAATATTTTTGTTTGGAAATTAGGAGAAATATTGTCAGCAGACAAAACGAAGACAAAGCTGTTCAGTTCAATACTTGCACCTATAAAAGATAAAACCTGAGAAACTGAACATTTTTGCAGTGGTCTCTTATTTTTTTTTCCAGAGTGTGTGTATATATGTTTGTATATATATATGACTCTTGCTGTCATGAAAATACTAGATTGCTGCTCCTGGTCTTGAGATAGTCTATATATAAACAAATTCAGGTACTAAGCCATGTTTTGTTCATTTTTATGTCTCACAGTAAGTATTTTGACTGGTCTTAGGGATGTTTTTCTCTAAAAGATTTGGGTGTCTATTGACTTCTAGTGTGTGTTAGCGGTTTTAGCTTCACAGTTTCAGGTCTGGAAATTACAAATTTGCACAACTTTACCTTTAACACCCACAACGACTTGATAAAATTGGTCCAACTTCTCTCTTGGTCTTTTTTTTAGTCTAGTGAATAGCAGAAAATAGTTGTAGGCGGTTGAAGTGAAACTGCAGTGTAACGATGTTCCCCAAATGGAATTCTGAAATAAATTTTGGCATCCCCCCCCCTCCCCAGTTCTTTAAGGGGGAGGAGATGACCTCCAGTCCAAGTTCTCCAAGCTCTCCACTCCTGCAGTCTCCTCTCATACAGCAGCTATATAAGGACCATAAAAGCTTTGAAGGAATGATCCTGAAGATGTAAACTTGAAGGTAACACCCCAGTGACAGTGTTTAGATAGTACAGGTACAGTACAGCTAGATATGATGGTGTCTTCTAGGAGAAACTTACCACGCTGGGTCCCAGGAAGGCGATGACGTTTGTGTACTTCGACAAGTCAGTCTGCACAAAGACAGAGCCTCCAGTGATCAAAGCACCACAGAGAAAGGCTCAACATCCAATCAAACCAACCTTAAAACCAAGGATGAATACCTTCCAGAAATCCTGCTTGACGAAGGTGGCGTCGGTGTGTGGGACGCCCCTCCACCATGCCCTGCCTCGAGAGTAGGCCAACAGCAGGGAGTTGATCTCAAACCCTGTGCACCGAAATCCTGCGGAGGAGGCTGCAAACACCTGCAACCAGAAGAACAAAGTCTGGAATTCAACCAAGGTTCCGGTAGAGCTAAGCCACAATAAGGTGTGTAATCCACAGTGGTGTATATTCACAGTGGTGTTGATAGGAACCAGACATCCAAACTGTTTTATTGCCTCTAAAAGCTCCAGATCGTGTTTATATGAAATGGCTATCAATGTCCGAATCCTTGCACACTTGCCTCATATTGTGTCAAATTCAAAAATAAACTTAGCAATATGTTGCTGGGTGCCTCATTGTTTCACTACAGATTTGAGATTTCGGCCTAAAAGTAAACTTCATTCATGGTGGGGAAGTACATTCAGGGTGTTGTGAGGCAAAATGAAACGTATTTATTCTTTTTCTACCATTATCAGCAATATAGACAGACTCAGAGGTCAGGTGGGTCATTAGAATTATAATTAAAGTATTTATAACAGTTATACTTATCATGCAGATATCACAACCCCCAGCTCCTACCACCCTTGTCAAATAATACTATGTTCTGACCACTATTATAAAGTAATAGGAGATGGTACATTCCTCAAGAATGGAGAATTTCATATCAGAACGCTTTGTGTGACTTTGGTAACAGTTTAATTGAAATTGAATTCTTCTTATTTTTTTTTAAATCAGTGGAATTCCCCAGTAAAAGTACAATGTAAAAGTACTTGACTTGAGACACACCAGTCTTCCATCCCCCGAGCCCAGATCAGCCAGGCGGCCTCTTCTCCCGTCCAGCAGCTTCATCACGCTCTCGGTCTGCGCTTTCGTGGAGGGCAAGAAGGGCACCTTGAGTCGCAATGGCACTCTCAGTCCAGGCATGCAGAACATGGCCGAGATCCCGTAGACACCGGAGAAGACGGCTCCCGTCGCCACGGTGAGGATCCGGTTGTCCCGGTAACGGTGGAGTAACGTGTAGTTCTGGTCCTGGAGGATGACCTCGATTGAGTCCTCCATCCCTGCTGCAGTTTAATAGTCATTTAATGAGAGGGTGCAGGCTGGGAACACACACACACACACAGAAAATGAGACTTTGTTCCTCAAAACTACATTAAAAATAGAAAAAATAGAATGCCTTTTGGGATGCAAATATGAAGAAATGAGGGGTGGGCCACGACTTTTGCACAGTACTGTACATTACAGCATAGGCTACATGACTATTTTTTTGTTTTCTTGAGATTTTAAATTAACTGTTTTGAGAAAACGTTTTGTATTCCATGATAAAGACAGAAAGTGAAGATATTGAGATAACAAAGAAAAATAAACATTGTGATGTAAATCAAATAGCTGAAAATGTAATAAATTGATCCAAGGGCTTCCAGTTACCCCCATTTCTGAAATAAATAAAAAGAAACATGGGCTGCGTCCCAAACTGCATCCTACTACTCTAAATAGAGTGTAAAAATGGCACACAACCCTTAAAAATGCCCGTTAAGTGTGGAAATGTGTGGATTGGGGTGCTGAGGGACTGTATCTCCAGTAGGGGGCGCAACACATCAGCTGTGAACACATTTTCCCCCCAAAGGGTTATTTAAGGTCGAGTCTGTGGGGTCTCATGTGTCTCTATAGCCACGAGACCCTAAATTTAATTTACAAAACACACCATATGTTTTGTAGGCTACATGAAATTGGACAAATTAAGCCTCAAGCCTGATGTAATGTGACTGACAGGTCTCACAGCCACGTGTATTCCTCCATTCTTCCTTATTATTATATAAACGGCAGAATATTATGGCCTAATATCGCCCTGGTCTCAAACGGCCAGCAATTACTATGGAACACAGCCCCGAAATAATGATTTAATAATAATTAAAATAATTATAAGCCCCACCGTGCTGCCAGTGGTCTGGGACTCAGCTGGTCATGTTTACCTCGCACTTTGGACGGTAAAAACGCTTAAACCGTGTCAGCTGACCGCAGGAGGAGAGGGAGTTGTAGTCCTAAACTGATTAAAAGGACTACAAATCCCAGCAGGAGACTGGCGCGACCCGCCATTTATGTCACGATCACGTAAAAAATACACATTTATTTTCGGAGGTGTCCCCACACTGCTTCTTCTTTCATTCTGGAGAAAGTATATGTAAATCATTTACTTTATTCCACTAGGATGTACTGTTTGTTTTTTACGGGAACATTCTACATAACTCAATTAATTAATTAAAATAAAGAAGGGTATTATCTTCCTTTTAGTTTTTTTTTTATTTACATAAATGCAAAGTTTAGGGTAAAATCATTTTGTTTAAACTATATTGGCAGAGTATTTCTAAGCTGTCAAGACTTCTGACAGATACCGTAAGTAGTAATTTTGGTATGTGGTCTTTATCTCCCCCTTTTTTCCCACCCTAGCGTTTCCTTTCCTTTTTTTATTATATTCCTTCGTCTCGTTATTGTCGATATTTCACAATTTGAAACAATAAAAATACGTCTACATTTATTCGGCAGAATATACCTGTAAATAATTTACTTAATTTCATAAGGATGTGCTGTTTGGTTTATACGGGGTAATTCAAGATAGACATATAAATGGATGATAGATAGATAGATAGATAGATAGATAGATAGATAGATAGATAGATAGATAGATAGATAGATAGATAGATAGATAAAATATCATATTAACCGTCTGTTGATTTTGGCTAATTTAGTGTTAATTTTGGTATGTGATCTTTAGCTCTCTTTTTTCTCTCCCTAGCTTTTCCTTTCCTTGGTCGATATTTTGCTATTTGAAATTATAAAAAAATTGAAAAAATAAATAAACCTGACGAGTGTGCGCATGAGGAGGAGTTGCAGTTCTAAAGGGATTGGAAAAACTACAGATCCCAGCGGGCGGGTGGTGGAGAAGTCACGTGACTCCGTGCTGCGAGAGAGGACGGAGCCTGTCCGCTCCACAGAGGGCGCGGAGGAGCCGCAGCATCACGGAGCTGAACGTCTTCCCGAGCAAAAACCTGGGGTTCTCAGCATGAGGCAGGACGGCTCCATGCAGGTCAGTGTGATTTTAAACCCCTCTTTTTACACTGCTCAGAATAATCAGCTGTAGAGTCGGAAAGGGCCCGGCCTGAGGGTCTCGCTGATGATGGAGAGATCAGAGTCCGGACGGGTGGAGACCACGTCCTTCACACTCATCTGATTTACTGAACCTTGGAAACTCGAACATCGTGTGAAAATGAAATGAATTAAAATGACAAGCCAGTGGTACGTGCTGATGGAAAACATACCCCCCGCGAAAGGCGGTTTGGGGAAGGGGGTGTCCTGCCAGGTTATACCTATATAATACTTATGTATAAGTATATATAAGGTGACGTGACAGAATAATTATTTTTATTGTTATTTGAATGAAACGTGTATCCTATTTAATGAGTGACAAACTAAAAAAAATGTATATATGTATGTATGTGTGTGATATACACATATATACACAAACGTGTGTCTGTAGTGTGTGTGTGTTTGTGTGTGTGTATATATATATATATATATATATATATATATATATATATATATACAGGACATATATATAGGACATATTCTCAGGCATTTCTCAGTGACTCATACTGAAG